>JAVKLA010000058.1:1807418-1828751 GCA_034782735.1 Sagittarius serpentarius | reverse complement strand
GCCATCGTGGCTGCGGGGCTCAGCCGTGCCCTGCGGTGGGTCGGTTGGAGCCGGCTGGAACCGGCTGTGTCCAGCACGGGGCAGCCCCGGCCGCTCCTCACAGAGGCCACCCTGCAGCACCCGTGCCAGCCCCTGGGCACTTGCACCCTGTACAGTGGATGAGGGGGACTGACTATCAGGCTGCTGCAGGGAGCCCATAACTTAAGGAAGGCCTAATCTAATTGTTACAGCTCTTTGTGCTCTTAATTGTACTACTTACCCAATATTTGAGTATTGAAATACTTAAGTATGGCAGCAGGTGTGTGGTCCATGCCTACATTCATTTTTATTACCTGCATCTATTTCTTCCTGACTAAGAGTCTCCATGCTCTCAAAATGGCAGCCTGACAGCAGTGAACTGCATCTCATTCTAATGGCCTTAAAAATAAACACTGAGCAGCAATAGCGAGCATGATGCAGAGTGCTGGAATCCTTCAGCTGCAGCACCCTGTGAAGATTCTTCTTGGAAAGTAAACAGCTTGTGTGTCTCAGAGTAGCTGGAAAGGAGAACTGCACTTGAAATTCAAGCCACTTCAATAATTAATCCTTTTATTACTCTTGCCAGTGCTACTCTATTTCACAGCCAGAAGGGAGTGGAAGGCTAAATCAAGTCTGGAACTATCATGCCTAAATAAGGCTGCCACACAACAGCTATGCTAATGCTCACTTTATAGGCTGTTGCTGGTGTGGCTGAAAAATAAACTCAGCAAGTTTTCAGAAGGACTGGCATACTGATATCTTCAGCTGCACAAGTGCTACTGCTGATGACTGTAACAGTAACAAGAACACATAAGACCACCCATTTTCTGAGTAAGGGTGTTGTGAAAAATGCACTGAATGCAAGCAGCTGCTGCTATAGCATGGAGGAGCCAAGATTTTATTTATGTGAAACACAATGTGAAGCCTAGCCTGTGGAGAGAACTTGGAAGTCACAAGTCACTACCAGACTAGTTTTCTTACCCTCTCCAGTGCAGAAAGGCTATGCTGCAGTGCCTACAGTGAAAGATCTGAGTTCTCAACCTTGCCAAAATACCAGTGTAAGGTTCCCACGCAAAAGAGTTTGCAAACTGAGGACTCCTCTATTGGATGTAACCCAAGAGTGGAGAGCTGATGCTGAATTTGTCTCACCTCTAAGATGTGTAGAAAGAAACAGCTTCTTATGGTTAGAACCCAGCCCTAAAATACACATGGAACAGATGATAGCCAAGATAACTGTAGTTCAACATTATAGCTGGTCCCTTTAAAGCAAAAGAGCTGCTGACTAAGATAAGATGTATAGCACTTGCAGGACACTCGAAGTAGTGGTAGCTTGTCTGTGCCAGCACACAAATTACTCAACAGAAGCTCAAAGCTGTGATTTTGGAAAAAACTTTTATTTAAAAGTAGTGAAAACACTGGAAAAAGCATAAGTTAACCATTTTGTCAGTGTGTCCAAGAAGCATAAAGTATATTCCTGCAGTTGTATACAGTAGCTCCAACATTTAACAACATGATTTGCGAGTCTCCGCTTTCTTTCAGACCACTTGAAGATGGCTTCTCAGATGAGTTACAGCAGTCGCTCATAGAACAGGAGATAGGCTTGCGAGCTCAGCACTTTGGATGCAGACACAGCTTGTACATGGGTATCACTGATGTGGAACCACTGCCCTTTTACTGGTTCAGTTTCTAAAGCTGTGAAAGGAACAATTTAGAACTAAAAGTTATTACAAAGAGTTGAAGCAATCAATCCTGTTACTGTTCTGCAGTAAGAAATAACTTGTAAATATTTCTAATTATTTACCTTGAGGAGATTGTCCTCGAAGGACAAGATCAGAGAGATGGTTGTTCATACTTCTCATTTTAGCATAAGCAGTGTAGTGCCCAGACCTCATTGTTCCACTATGTTCAACAACTCCATAGAGAGAGTACAATACTTTTGTTTTCCCTTCAGCCACATTCTATAAAAGCAAAAGTTCAGGTATGTCAGTCAGGAACTGAAAACTCTTCACTTTGCTTTGTTTGCTGATGAAAGGGAACCTGATCATGACAGATTAACACAAGCACTACAGCTGTGATCAGTGGAAGTACACAGACTCAAGTACAAGTTGCACTTGCAAGTTACCCTGTATTGTCACACAAAATAACTGAAGTTTGACACGTGCGCTACAAAGATTCTGCTAAGCAGCTTAATTGTGAAAGCACATTAGAACAGGGGGAAAGCAGAATCTGATTGTTTTCACACTTACTTTACATTTAGCTGTACAGAAAGGAGCCAAGTCTATCACTTCCGGAAACTTGATATGCCTGTTAACCTTCCGTAGATTAAACCCAGCCTTAAAGAGACAAAAGTAGAGGAAAACCCCATAATGTTAAGATGTAGCATATTAAAACCAAGCTTAGTTACTAAATGTTTCAGGTTAAAGTTTCAACAGTACAAAATTAGTTTCACATTACACAAAATTGGGAAAAAGCAACATTTTTTTTTTCTCCCATGCCCAAGGTTTTCCAGCATTACCTCCTTGCCCCCACATGCTGCACTGGAGCATAAGTTGTCTCTTCAACTCACTCTTATGGTAACTTAAGGGTAGCAGAAGTGGAAAAAGAATCGGCTCTAATGTACTTATGTAACTATGAGGACATCTCTTGCTTCTCAGATACTGTTAATATGCCTGAGGATCTAGTTTTATCTCATCAAAACGGATGTAACTTCTACTCCCACCTTATTCAAATAATGTTCCAGTATCAAACTGGAAAAACAAAAGGAGAAGATGACAAATGTTATTTTCTTAATTGTGTTACAGTCTCTTGGAATAGGCTACACATTTCCATTTTCTCTGTGAAACTGTTTTTCATCTACTTAGTCACCTCCCTTCTTTTTCAAGTATTTTGACCAAAATACTGAACAGCTTTAAATTTAGAAGAGGCAATACTGTCTCCCATCCCCATTCCTTCCCTCTTTCTTTCTTGAAAAGCTAAAGCCCTAAATTAAAAATTTTCCTACAACTCGGGGAAAAAGGTAAGCCACTTTACTTTGGTGTCTATAAATAAGACTTAAGTTGCATTGCTTTCCATTCATCCCTCCACCTCCACCACCACCACCCCAGTAAGGCTCAGAATCCTCTCTTTTCCAGTTCTACTGACCTACATTTAGTAAGGGATCCTATTCTATCTGTAGTGAAACGTAAGAGTCCATAAACTGCTCTAGTAGCAGGAAACGATGCTAAGGTAGTGCTTAATACAGTAATCAGTAACAATAATGAGGGGATATATTGCAAATAAGCTCACAGAACAGTGTTTTCCAGATAACTAATGGAATATTCTTTCAGGAACACACACCCCAACTCCTCAAAGACCACAAAACCCAACACTGTGCACCACTGCCTTACAAACCTTGGAAAAAAACGCAAAACAGGCTTCTAGGAAATGAAAATATGCTAACATTAGTTCTAAATTAAGCTAGTACTATGTGCATACATACACATGAAACTGATACCATATACATACACATTTTTGTAATATCAGCCTGTTACTTACCTGTTGAAACCTCTTTAAGTGAAGAGTTAAAATTGGAGGAGCAAGAGAGATTAGCATCTGCTTTTTGGCATTAGTATAAACATACTTCTCACCTGCAGAAAAGAAAAAACCACCAATGATTAACATCTAAACAAATGTTACAGCAAGAATTTCTTTATTTTCACTAGACTGTTATGTCTTACTACAACTGAGAAACTGAACATTCCCCTTTTTATCATCATGTTAAATGATCAACTGTACAAGAGCTGCCATCTTGCAGATCCTGTATCACAGAAGTAACCACTCACACCATGTCTGAGCAGTGTCAGCACAAGCAGTGCTTGTTCTCTACAACTCTCGCAATCAGAAATCCCATGTGGCTTTTATTGGTCTTTTCAGCAAACACCAACGTGATTTCCCTGTGACTGTTACAGCAGAGTTTTCACATTTGAGGAAAGAACAGAAAAGTCACCTGCTAAACAGCTACTCCCTACATTCACCCACATAATGAAATTTTAGATTGAAATGCCCTTTCCCTCCCCCTCCAAACCCACTCCTCTTTGCTCACTCTTCTTTTTCAGCCCTGCAGTATTTGTACCCAACCTTGTGAGCCTACTATGCTGCTCAATTAAGAACTTACTTTTATTAATCTGTGTGAAGGAGGTTCTCACAACCTACCCACTGAATACTAGTTCAAGTGATCCAATTTAAAGTTATACAAATACCACTTTAGGCACATTCCTCCCCTTACCCACCCAAGCAGCAGACAGGGACATATTTAGAATTTTCTTTTAAAAGGTAATTTGTCATACTTTTTATGTTGTTCTTTGGTCCATAATGTCTTTGTGTACATACATCACAGAGTAGTTTATTGGTCTCAGTAAGTTTTTCATTACGGGTAAATTGATACAAACAGTGATGGATAGAACCTTCTTCTGGGTTCAGATCTTCCCTGTTTGCAAGAGTACAAAATGCTGTTTCTGGATCTTCAGTTGATACTTCACGTGTCTTGACAGGAACAGTTTGAAGGTCATCTAAGGTACTTGTATCAGATTCATCATTGGCACCCAAGTGTAGTTTTGAAAAGTCAGTAGCAAGCTCCTCCTCATCTTCATTTTCATCATCCTGATCTTTCAAAGACAGGTTGTCAAGGCCATTGACAATCTTTATAGGAGAATCTAATCCTTCCATAGGGACATCCATGAGAGACTCACTTTCTATACACTCTTGTTCTGGCTTTGCTGTATTTTCACGAATGCTCTGAACTTCTGTACTACTTCCCTGTACACTCAAGTCTCTTTCAGTTAAGCAGTGATCTTTGCAATCATTTGATGATTCCTCTTCTTGCTTCCTATCAGGAGTTTCAGAGTTAATTTCTGCCTCAGGTTCTTGGTTATACTCAACATCTGTTTCTGATTGTTCAGTTGCACAGATATCTGTCAAGTGAAGCACTTTTCCTTGAAGTTTTTGCTGGCGGCGCTGGCTCTGCAAATTGGAATACATAATATATAAAACCAGAAAAAACAGAGCAAATTTAAATGATATTTAGCATTACTTACAATTACTTTATCAAAATTTTTGTACACACCATAAATGCAAAGGGTGGGAGGGGCGAGCATAATTTATGATTCAACGATCAGAGGTGATCAATTCAACCAGTACTGAATTTCTCCTCACTCAGATGTAGTTCCCACTGCTCCTTGCTACACAGTATCTTCAAAATACAACTAATGATTCCCTTTGTATCTTCCCGATCCTTTCTTATGTCTGTATTCTAAAGTTTTGTGAATATTCTTGCAATCAATGACTGGAGAACAGCTGTCCGATACAAACTAATGCTACTTCTGACAGGCAACATAAATGCCATAGTCCTCTAGATAGTAGCTTATTCCTAGCACAGCAATTCTTAACAGTAACTTCTTAAGAGCAAAGATGTAGATACAGTTGCGGTCTTTTCAGTTGTGCATCTGAGCGAGGAGAAATTCTAAAGCTGTCTCCTCTGTTGTCTAAACCGAGAAGCAAAAAGAATGTTTTACCAGAAGTTGCAAGTGCTTAATGAATAGAAGTGAGATACTTATCAAAACCAACCTTGGCTTGTTTTTTGGCTTGTTTCTTTGCTTTTTTCTGAAGGTGCTTACTTGTACCAGTGGGCTCATCTCTCTGCTTAAGATAACAGTCATTGTTTTTGTCCTCTTCATCTTCAGATTCCTTTTCTTTGTTTTTTTTAACGTTTCTCTCATTTGTAATTTTTACTTTCTACAAAAAAACAAAAAGCCACAAACAACTACAGAAGTAGAGATGTTACTCTCCTGAATAACAAAATAGTATTAAAAAAACCCCAACCCTGTAGGGATGACATTATCTGAGTTTTCAGCTCAAGATACAACATTTTAGTAACTATAACATACATCTAACTCATTTATGCCACCCTAACGTTTACAAAAGAGGTGTCTCACTCCAGACGGAGTCCACGTGAAACAATGAGTTGCAGAATGAAACAATATGAAGACAACTATCGAGGGCCAAATTCTGAACCTGTAAAGGGGCAACATTACTTTTGGCTCTAACAGATGTAAATCTCATTTAAATGCACTGAAGAGTAGCATTTTACACAAGCAGAGACATTTTCAGTTGAACTGCCTGCCAGAGAATTTGTTTGCTTCTGCTAAAAATGAAATTTGTTTGTTGCAGAAGACATGATCCCTTTGGCTGAGGGGGTTCATTTCAATACTTACTCATTAGCTTTTGTGTGAGTAATGCTACATAACAAATCTGAAATATTACATATACAGATTATCAACATGAAACACAAAGCAAGTATTTTGAGTGTCTAGATTGATCAAATAAGTATTCACATACTATCCTACCAACGTTTCTTAACTTTATTCAATAACCTGAATATTATGAGAAGTATTCTTGCACTCAGTGCAGAAAAAAGGATGAAAAAGTAAAAAAAGAATAAAATAAAGCATTCAAGCAACCACTAGGCACTCATCACTGTCATGCAATTTAGTTCAGTTTTACAACAGTGAAGATGAACTGGGAAATGCTCTTCTTTGCAACTCAGTCTTCTACGGAGTAGTGAGACAACACTGGAACATACTAGATTATTCCTTAAACCAATCTCTACATTAGAAACGTTACCTGAGAAAGCAGCAAGATCAGCAACAGACTACCAGTAATTTTCCAGAGACAATTTATGAGCCACAACTTACAGGAATGACTCTCATGAAAATCTTATTCTCTTTCTGGGCAAATTTTTAATTTTAACTTTCAAAAGAGACATTTAGAAATTTAGAAATTAATTTCCTAATGACTATATAATAAAGGTGTTTTCATATACGCAAACAAAAACTAAGTAAAAAAGCAAGCATGTACAATTTCTTACCTGATCATCTAGTACAGGAAGTGACAAATCAAGGAAAGACTCATGGACCAAGGATACCTTTAAATGAATATTCAAGAGTCCAATTTAGTTTTCTTCAGAAGTGGCTGGCTTGCAGTCAATAGGCTTATTTGTATGTAGCCTTGTTTACAATCAATGTATGCTTTCACTTGTGCATACAAACATGAAACACAGCTAATCTACCTTCACAAACAGCTACTCATGACCAAAATCTAGCAGTCTTGTTACCACAGAAATAAGCAAGAACTGCCTTTACAAATTACAGTTTTCTAGTGGCCCAGAATGTAAGAACCCAACTTAGAGCCAGTAAGATCGATATCTGCAATCTATCATGACCTTCATCTAGATCACTCACTCATACCCTTAATTACTTCATTCTCAGGATGCATTATCCCAATAGTGCCTTCTTGCTTAACTAGTCTCCTGGCAATCCCATAGTCATTGCAGTGTGGGAAAGACCTAATCATCTGATGAAAAAGGAAAGGGCCCCTGGCAGCATACTGCTGGTAGCAGAACAATTAATTCACTCTACAATCTGTACCACTGGGAGGTGTTTACTAGGAATCTGACAGTGAATTCTTCTGGCAGAGGCAGCTTGCTCTTGCTGATCTCTTTTTCTGGAAGGCTTTTAAAAGAAACTGAAAAATTAGCTTTATAACGTAAGGGAAGAAAGATTCCAGCCAAACCATGCCCCTCTTTGAAAGGCATGCAGCTAGTCAACTCTTAGAAGTATATTAACTACAAGCAAACTTCTCCAATTTCACTTATATCTACATATAGTTACTTTGGGGTTCTCCTGCAGATTACATAAAATTATACTCTAGGCTATTCAAAGCAGGTAGTTTACTTACGGTTCTGCATTCCTCACACATAATTGTACTGGTTAATTCTCCACCAAAGATTCGATCGACAAAACTTTGTATTCCCTTTTTCTTTTCGTATTCTGAGAATTGAGAAAGGATATAGTAAAGTTAATAATATTACACATAATATACTGGCAACCAATTTAGTTATGGCATACCAATTAAAAAAAAAAAGAGAATACAGTATGCAAGATATATGATGGAATGTGTTGGCCTGTTCTGGTTTCCTCAGGAAGTACAGCAAGATTCTTAAGATTCGTTTGTGTATCAAAGGAATGGGTGTGAAAACACATTTGTGGAAGACAGCTTGACTGAACCAACACCTTTACCACTTTCTCAACTGAAACGCATTTCCCTGTTTTCTCAGTACTGCATCCCAGTAAGTGTTCCTGTTTTCTCTCAGGACTTAACAACTCTCTGAACATAAAAAACAAGCACCAACTTTTGTCTGTATAGGTGCCCTACAAACAAAACCAATTTCCTTGAGTTACGTTTTCAGTGTAGCATATAGTCTAAATTTAAATGTGCTCTTCATCTTCTAACCTAAGTCATGTTGAAAAGTTTAAAAATTATTCTGTTCCCTGTTTGGTTTTTTTTACACCCCTGTTAAGTAACAATGGACTATTAGGACTGAATAAATCATTACATTCATGTGCTAATATTTTAATTTCTTACATAATATTTGAATGATTAAACACTACCCAAACATATTTTAATGTATAAATCCAAAGAATCAACTCTCTCTTACACTAAGAAGGAAAGGCCACCAAGTTCAGTAAGGCATTTAAATAAACAGACCAACACCATTGAGCCTTATATTTTAGATACACACATATTCAAGAGATGGCATAAAGTTGTACAATTAAATGTGTCTTTTCATTGGTATTACTAGCGTTACTTTGTGTACTTCCATGAAACAGAAGATTTTAAATTATCACAAAATCAGTAACATGTATTTTACCTTTAATTTTCTTTTTAAGTTCTTCTTCATTTTGTTTGTTAGAGTCAGTCAGCGCCTTCAGTATTCCAACACTGACTTGCTGAAATTTTCAAAATGAATACACATTGTAAAATTTCCTGAAATAATTCAGTTAACTAGTTCATTTTACAAAATGTTTCAGATGGAGGAAAAAGTTTAATCTTCACCAACTAAGAGAATCAATACAAACAACACAAATGCCTGTAGAGACACAAAATAGTTCCTGCTGATATTAAAAAAATAACCAACTGAAAAACAAGCTTGCAACCATAATGTTGCAATTAGTATCTAAGAAAGTCAGCCTAAGGATGAAATACTTTCCCAAATTAAAACTGGCAAAAAGATCATGGAATTTCCACAAGTGAACTTTCAGGCATTTCAGAAATTAAGACAAAAGGACATTCTTTAGGGTGACTACACATACTCCAAACCCACTTTTTCTGTAGAAGTTTTGGACAAGTCAATCTATTTCTGAAGGACAATAGACATTCATATTAGAAGTGTTGAATTAACCAAAGACCTTTAAAGCAAGCAAACCTGAACCCTTCTACTTGATTTTATTAGAAAAGCATACAGAATAACCAGTACAGTGTTTTCCAAAAAGGCAGAAAATACCATTACCTTAGAAACCTAAACAATGTGTGCAATATATGTCAAAGAGGCCACAAACTTCTCTCTTTGAATAGTTTTGTTAAATGAAAATAGTAACACTCGTGGTTGATCCTTCACAACCCCACTGCTTAGTGGCTGCCTGGTTCTGTAGCTCTGTTGCTAACCAGCCTCAAGTAAGTGCTATGGGCAGCAGAAACCACTCTAGAGGGGTTGCCTTATCTCAGAAAGAACATTCTTTCTCCCCGCAGCAGAGGAGAAAGTCTTGGTGTAGGGTAAGAAGCAGAAAGGTATGTGCAACTATGAAATTAGCACTCACTTGGATTTCTTCTGTTCTCATTCCATCAAGTAAGTAACGAAGCAATTCATGACTGTCTTGCTGCTGATAACCTTTAAATCGTATTGCTCTGTTAAATGAGACAATAATTGTAAAGTACAACTGAACTTAGAGATAGACAAAGTAAAAACAATTCATACCAGACACAAAAAGACAAAATCTCAAGCACGTATGTATATAAAAGCAACAAGTGTCTACAGATGGTATTTTCTAAAAATATGAAGCTATCTAATCAGAACATCACTGACTATCTTCCATTTTACTTCTATTCATTTATATTTTGCTCTTTATCCTCTTCTTTCAAAACTCAAGTATTATACAAATTTTATATGCTGCAATGTGAGCTCAAGAAACACAAGGGAGAAAATTGACCTTTTTAAATAACTAACAAACTTTTTTCATATTCACTATGACATCACTTGTACAGATACTCACTTTTTACAAACCTGAGCAAAAAGTTCCTTAGGGGTGACTACCCCTTTTTTTGTCTCTTGCATTTCTGTCAGGAACTGATACATGGCTAATGTCAAAGGACCTGGCTGATCTAGTTTTATCAGCTGAGGTTCCTGTTTTAAACAAAAGCAACAAAGTTGTTTTGCCTTCATTTGGTGACAGATCATTCCAGAGTAAGTTTTTCCTTATCTAAACACTTGAAAATATTATTACAAAATAGAACACACAAAATTCCAAAACGGCAGTAAGTTAACCTGACAAACACAATCAACACATGGTTTCTCATAAGATGATACCAAAACACTGGGCTAAGAATCATTAAGTATTTACTGCTTAGTTGCAACTCCGGATTCCTTGCTAGGAAAAAAAATACAACTTCTTAAAATGCACAATTCTTCTTCCCCATCCAAATCTCTAGCTGCAATGACAGGTGTGTTATTTAAGTTAGCGCTGCAGATATGCTCTAGTTTCCTATTTTCCATTTAGACAAGTGAGACTATAGCAAAAGTTACACATTTTCATCCATTAAATAACTTACAATGTAAGTACTCCTTTGATGACAACTAATAGTTAAGAGTTTGAATCACTGCTCTTTCACTTTGAATGAAAGACCTCTGCTGACTTCAGAATTAGCTTTATGGAAGTCAATGGTGAAGTTCCCACTGATTTTACATCTTAATCTTGTTAGTATTTAGCTGAAACTGCTTTAAAATTCAGAGATGAATATTGCTTGTTTCTTTAACAGATTGGAAGGGCGAGAAGAAACATTATGGAGGTCAAAGCATATATACCATGGATAATTCAGGTGACTCTATTTTAACTGTTGTGCCAGGCATTTTAGCTTCTTTAAGCAGCTCCCTCAGGACTGGAGTTTGTGATAAATTCTGTAGAACATAAAAGAAAGAAAAAAACTGGTAACTGGGGAACCACTTGTCATGGAATTTATAGCAACCAGACTAGCAGCAATTTATTTTCCCAAACACAGAACTAGAGTGGTAACTACCACTCTGGAAATTCTAATGGAGTTAGCAGTTAAAGGTACATTCCATACAGCTAACGTGACTTCCAAGTGTCCTCTCATATATATTACTTTAGATTGCAGAAACCCTAAATGTACTATTCTACAGACTGATTTTTTGGCAGTCTATTTACTAGTGTCTGTTTTCTAAAACCAAGCATATTTGCTTGGTTTAAAACATATTTTAAAAAAATTAAAATCAAACAGTTTACTAAAACCTGCAAGTACAGTGGGAATTTTGTTTGAGTAAAGCTTCAGTACCAAGAGCCAAAGAGCTCAAGATTGCAAGTTTTAATGCACATGAAAGAGCAAGTTTATTCTATCCAAACACTTCTTAGCTGAGCAAGACACCAAGATGGCAATGCAATATGCTCATCCTGTTAATAATTTACTTTTATTTGATTTCCTGTTGCTGACAGAGACATTTTTGTTTCAGTAAACATCCACAGTCTTTGGGTATTAATCTCTTATGTTTCAAGAGGTCAGCAAGGGTGATGTGCCAGACTATTTCATTTTTTTTACTAAATTAGGAAGTTGGCATGCTTAATCTACATCAGTGAAAGATGCTGTCTCTCAAAGACAAGGCAGTTTATTATATTTTCCCTTAGAGCCGGTCTGAACCTGCAGCTCCATTTCTTCATATTTCTCTGGGCCAACACACTATTTTTAGAAAGAACCCATCATTCTTAGCAGATAAAAATAACATTCTAATTGGGTCATTGTAAAATACTGGGGGCGGGGTTTTTGTGGGCTAGTTTGTTGGGGTTTTTTTTTACTCAACTTTTTTTTAAGAGCAGCAATAACTACCGTACCTGCATCACTGCATTAAAGAAACATGTATTCCCCAAGTTACTAAGTCCTTTCACAGTCACTTCTGAGTTAGTACTTGGATGAGAGTTCTCTTCTTTAAGCGAGGCTTCTTTTTCTTGCTCATTTTTGCTATCTTTTTCTACCTTTTTATTTTCAAATTCTTTGTTGTCTTCTTGGTTTTCTAGTGAAATAATAAAAAACCATACCACATATTAACCCAGTAACAGGGAATGGGCTAGGAAAGTTATTATAGGCAGCAATAATCTACTATGTTTAGTTCTGTAACAGTACAAATGTAGCACTACTGGTTTAGGCTCTTAAACTGTCTAGGCAACAGAAGTTAAAAAAGAAACAAACCAACAACAACAACAACAACAACAAAATCAAGAAACCCCCAAAATGCCACTTCAGATCAGCATGCAATTTAAACATGCCAATTGGCCCACAAGCCATTCATGCCAACAATCTCTGAAATTCTGCGTATGTTATCTGAAATTTCATTCCTGTTGCAAAATCACCTATGTTAGGGCTTTATACAACATCCAACAAAACAGCATTGAAGAGAATATCCCCTTTTGACATGGCACTATTGTCTGAAATGAAATGCACAGGCCTCCCACTGTCAAAGCATTTTCACGTTCATTTCATGAACCTAAACAGATGAAACTGGAAAACTTTATATTCTTCAAGACACATTAAAGATATTTTCCCCAAAATTACTTTGGTGTATAGCTCAAAATTTCGATGACCTCTTCAATAAAACCATAAGGGAAATCCAGAATAATACTCACACTGATTCTGCCAGTTTGGCAGTCTACTATTGATTAGGTTTCTGATAAATAGGGCTGTGAGCCCAGATTAACTTTAAAATAAAGTAACAGCAGCTCAGAGAAAGCAAGGCAAACAGACAATACAATCTTTGCAGATGGACAAGAAACAGATGGAAGGACAACAACAGATGGAACACCTGAAACGGACAACTGCACCCAGGTATTCATCCATTTTCCAGTTCAAACGCGAGAAGAAAATTTTGGCAACCAGTATGAAGTTCAAATATTAGATGTAGAGAAACTACATGTCTGGGAAAGACTGACCAAAACCACGCAAAGATTCTGGTCCCTGTGGGAAAACCTCAGCTGCTTCCTGAACAAATACTCAGAGACAGCCACTTGGCATTGCTGGATGGTTGTGATCTATTTCCCAAGGGGACTATGATTTCACCCAAGTGTAAGATGGTGTTGGAATTTTTGATAGGCGTGAGTTATAGCAGTTACTTTGATATGCAAATTCTTCCAAGTTTTCTACTGAAAATGTCTTGTACAAAACCAGTTTTGCCATTGTGGAAACCGGGGGTTTTGCTGAGTTTGTTTCCTTTTAAACAACCATGTTTTGCAGACAGACTGCAGGCAGAACACGCTATTTTAGAGAGTTCTGAATGCACTGCAACAATCTATACTAAAAGTACAGACCCAGGAGACAAATCCTCTTGCACACTCCTTCCATTAGGAACGGTGCTGCAACAGCTAGAGACTTAGTCATTCCAGCTGATACATTCACAAATACCTACAAAAATACTTTAAAAAAAATCAAATCAAATGGTCCTTAAGCAATGACAATTTTCCTTCAGCTCTCAAGACACACTGAGCAATACTCATGAATAAACACAGCACTTAAAAGTACTGAAAGTCAATTCCTTACTCAGAGAACTGAACGTCACATTCAAAAAAAGTCACGGAAAAATTGTATTTTTTTCCTCCTATTCCCGTATTTCTGGTCTGTAAAAGTTAGGGGACACTGAGCAAAATCCTGGTCCCATTAGGTCCATGGGCTAGGACATTACTTATGCTATCAGAATTCGGACAAAGGAAAAAAAAAAAAAGGAAGAAATTAGCTTTTTACTTTATCATAAGGTGCTCCAAAAACTAAATCTAATTTAGTATGCATTCTAAATTTACAGTACTGTCTCCTAAATTTGAGGGACTTTCTGATTTACTGTATGTATACTATAATTACTTACCTGTATGTGATGAGTCAATACAAACTTGTTTTCTAACATAATCCACCGTCTGGCCCAATCGGGTTGAAGTGTTATATGGAACGTCATTATCGCATATGTAGCACCTGTCTCCGTGCCCGCCCCACCCCCCCCAAAAAAAACAATTAATCTATTTTTTTCCTGTTGTTTAAAAATCCTAAACTATTTGCTTGTTTGATGCAATCCATTAAATCGTGTAATTTTATAACTTTGTTTATTTTAAGCTTTAGAAGTCTTACAGAAGGGTTCCATCTATTCCTGGTCAAGAAAATAAAAAGTTTTAAAATTATCTCTACTAAATGATTTCAGTGACTGGATGTTGCAATTTACAAATATGAATTAGACTCTTAAAAGATGTGCTTAGAAACCTCGTTGCAAGAAAAATAAATGCAGGGAAAATTTTGCCAAAATCAAGAAACTAGAGACATCAGGCCCTAAAGGAAATTACTTACAAATGTTATGGCATGCAAAAATATTCTGAGTATTCTAGCGAAGCCAGTAGTTTATTATATTTAAATTGTATAAGAAATAAATCAGTGTCCTCCATTAATCCTGCACTTTTATTTGCTCTTCTGCTGCTGATAGAAACATTTGTTTCTTTATGAGCAAAGAAGGGTGTGGTTAGACCACTAATCCGTTTTAAACAAAATTGTGAGAAAAGCTGCAGTGATAAAGACTAAAGTAAGAGTAAAATTCTGCCAGAACACATACAGCCAAAGGAGAGTTCTATGTACTGATTTTGTAGTTCTGCCCAGTCAGCTCTCTGAAGAGGTAACAAAAGGTATTGAAGAGAATGCAAATACTTCTGCACTTTGAAACACACCAATTACAGTTCTTAGGCACAAATGCATTTAGCAGATTTCAGGATTACCGTAAGTCAGGCTCTATTTTCTGATATTAAAAGCAGCAGAAGTCTGCAGCAAAGTGCCTCCTTAAATTTCCAGCATCCCTGGAACTAGCTGCAATTTTCACATTTCTTCGTATCTTATTAAAAAAAAAAATAAATAAATAAAAAAAAAATCGACTCAACTTTTGGATCCCTAAGTATGTATTTACTGTCTGTCTGGTTTGTTATAAAAATAGTCATTCTCACTCCTGGAATAACAAACAATAGTTACTTCCATGGACAATTTTAACATCATAACCTTTCATCTGTCAAAAATTTTGTAGGTAACCTTCAAGAAATCAAGGGATTGTAAAAAGTTTTTCAGCAATGGCTGTTTGACCAGTTGGGGAAAAACATTAAGTAAATCCAACTGCTATGTCATACCAGTACTGAAAATGCATACAATAGCACTTGTCATAAACCCAGAACAGCAGAACTTAATGAATTACTAGAACTCTCCTCTTTCTCCCAGTTCAAAACGTTTCTTTTGACTGTTTACAAGTACTATTCAAATCCAATTTCAACCACATATGCATGCACACCATAGAAAGATTTATTCACACATTCATAGCATTAATAAATTCTGATCAAAACTGCTTTTGCTTTTATGTACTAGGCCCACTGCGAAATACAGTTCTTCATTGCAGGTTTGACTTATAACAGTAACTTATACCCAATATATGAATCTCTGAATAATTTCTTCTGCAAGTTTGTACAACCAAGATATTCTAGAAGGAAGCTGAACATCTTGCTTAGACAACTTCCTCTCATTCTCAAGTACTTTGATTTAAAAAACATGTAAGTTTTAGAACACAGAAAATAAAACATTTCAATACCGTAATTTTAACGCTAATTTAAATTCACAAAAAGAAGTTCACTAGTTCATTAGTAATACACATTATTAATAAGGTCCATTTCCGTTCTAGAGTTCAATAAAAATACTGATCATTACACACAAAAGTGCTAAATATCATCAAGTAAAAAGATAATGTTATATAAAATGAACACAATGACAAATAGTAAGTTTAAAACAAGGTTACTAAGCAAAATTAAAACTCTTTGTTAGGCACAGTATTTCTGTAGAGCACAGTTCAGAAAATTAAGGTTCCCCCTTATATAGTAACATACTATTCCTTTTAAGAGAAGAAAATACTACCAGGGAGATGGAATTTGTATTGACTGATCCAGTAGCACCTTGTAATTCTACAGCTGTGCTTCTTCACTATACACATGGTATTAAGAAGTCGTATTTATTGAGAAAATAAAAATAATAAAAGTTTGTCACTAAGTGCATGTCAGAAAGGAGCTTCTCCTAAGCCTGAAAGTTAAGATTTAGAGCTACATAACAACATTTGTTTCCACGTGTCAGTATTATGACCAAGCAAAAGCAGTAAAATATAAAGTCAACAGCATTTGCTAGTTGGCCAATTTCAGCTTCAATTATGAAAATTTTCTAGTTACAAATTTTACAAGAAAGTAATATTTATTCAGCAAATCTCAGCAAAGACTGCTGAGATTTTTGTGTGAGGAAATGATGTATACACATCTAGAGATAAAGCCCGGAATTCGCAAAAAAACCACAAATCATATCCCAGCCTCTGGTGCCCTCTAGCTGTGTCTTACAACTGTTGCCTGACAAACTCACCACACACTCCAGTTGTCCAAACTGAGAACCAAACAATGGGGATCTGATCTTGGCGTTGCATAATGCTTTAGAGCATGCTGTTCTTGAGAATTTCTGCCACAGCCCTATAATGTTGATAACCAGAAGTGTCACAAAATCCAGTTGACTATCAATGAAACATACATAGAGTATAAACAAAGCATTAAAATGAAAACTGCTCAACTATGTTAAACTAATTAGGTGGAACAGGTGAGTGTCTATTTCAAGAAACTTCCTTCTGCAGAGAGAAAGGTAACTTACTGGGTCCAGAATAACTATAAAGTTGCTCGGGGACTGAACATCTGATTTACAAATTCCAGTTTGAACAGCTTGAAGAACGAAGCAGAACCAAAGCCTCCTCACCATGCAGCGTTCCAAGTCTAATAAACTAATGTGAGTGTAAGATCTTATTGTAAAAATCACAGATCTGGAGCATTAACAGAAATTTTTATTTTCTTAGCAAAATAATTTGGACTTTATATGAAAGTAAGTCCTCAAAATTGTGTTTTAGCCTTAAGTCTGCTAAATGCCTTTGTGCCAAGCTTCTAAGTACTTCATTTGCAATTCAGAGCAGACATTTTTTAATCACACTAAAATACATAAAATCATTTATGTAGCACCACCCTTAAAGTAAAAAGGAGATAATAGAAGAGTTTAATTAGAAGCTTTCTTGTTCTGCTATACTATGAGGCACTGAAAGATATTAAGACAAATGAACAACAAAACAAGAGATACCCTGTGGCCACATTTTAGACATAACCATATTGAAGGGCTTTCATCTGTCTCCTCCTCAGATTTCTCTTGTGTCTTATTGTCTGCCTTGCAGTCCTGACAAACATGCCATTCCACGTTCAGCAGTGCCTTTTTCAGATGACCTTGTTCCAATCCTTTACGAATATGCTTGCACACAGGTTCTACAAAATAAAAAGCATGAGAAGGATATAGGTATCATAACAAATGCAAATGCCTCTAGGCTTCAAAGACACAGGCAGCAATCCAGAAGCTAGGATAGCCTTTCTAGAGTCAAAGAAACATCGACAATTTAGCAGATATATCAGAAAGAAACCCTTTGTTACCCCCATTCACAATCTGGGGATATTGTTGCTGCATCCTAAATCACTGCTTTACTAAAAAAAAAACCAACACGAAACTGAAAATAAAACCAAAAAAAACCAACAAAAAACCCCAAAGTATCACTCAAATCTACATCTAGTCAGAGGAGTTGACAAATCCTTTGGATACAAACCTACCTACTGTGCCAGGCTGTGGGCTTCTACTATTGTGGCGTTACGATTCCCACACCTCCCAGGGAGCAGCCACAGCCCACTGCCACGGTTCCCAGTCACCAAGGCAGCACCTGGCTGGCCTATAAAAGTGGAGATTACGGAGGTTACGCTTCCAGCTGAGCTGCCTCAGTGAAATTATGCAGAGACTATGGTAAAAAAGCATGGCAGTCATCCTACCTATACCATTATCACTTTGCGCTACAGTCCTACACCCTACTTGGAGCTGCACCTTCTGGGCCTGGTGTGAACTCCATCTATTTAACCAAACTCTGCTAAGAATGGTTACACCAAGAACAGGCATTTGTTGCTAAGACCTACTGTCAGGAGTTTAATTATCTCATTTCATTTTTAATTTTTAAGGTTGTCGGTTACACTGTCACTTAAGCAAAGAGAAGCTGCCTCTAAGGTTAAGTCACATACAGACAAATTGTGACTGACAGACAATGCATATGCAAACTGATTCAACTTCTTCCAAATAAAAAATGAGGAGCGTATTTTAATTCTTTTTTTTAACAGTGTAGGTTTCTAAGACATTTAGCATCAGCAGCCTACAATTCTTCACTATTTGCAGTTACAAATGTCTGAATTTGCAGATTCAGGGTCAAATATCTGACAGTACAAAGAATTACCTCAAAAGTCAAAAAGTACAGAGAAACCCGTGCTAAAAGAAAAATGTTGTATGTACTTAATATCTTAAAAAAAACAACCAACCAACACATTTTTGTGAAACTATTATTGAGAAGAATTATATAGTTGTTCACATAATTCGGCTGTCTTAAATCCTTTGCTACAGAGGTATTTTTATTGCTCAGATAGCACAACAGCTCTGAAACTGTCTTTCTTGAGGACCACATACAAGATTACAGCCTCAAGATAGCAAACTTTTCACTGGTTTCAGTTCATGCCAAGAAAAGTTTTGTACCTACAGTTTTGTTTCTGTTCAAGATTATAGGATTTTAGCACAGTACAGATGCTAGCCAATGAGAGCCAAATACAGATATTTAGATGCATTCTTTAAGAGTCTTTAAAAAATACAAGCTTCATCTACAACTTCAAAACTGTGGTTTTTAAATAAACCTTTTGCATATTGGCTGCTACTATACAGTGGAATCATTCATAATGATGGGTCTTAGTTTACATTTGTGGATTTACAGGACTTTGTCAGGGTAAGCTAGCCTATTTTTAGCCAAAGAAGTGGAATGCCATCAGCAATTGCACCATAACTGATTTTTTTTTCTGGAGAAAAAACGAGGAACAGTCATAGCAGACATTGATCTTGACTCCAGGAAGAAAAAAAACCACCAACAAACAAAAAAAACCCAAAGCAGCTAAAAAACCTTAGGAGGAGGAAGCTACCACAAGACCAGGAGGAGCAGGAAACCTAAGTAGAATAGAATTGAATTGAAGATAAACAGGCCATCACACTGAGCCTTTCAGCTAAAACGGTAAGTGCTCTCTCTCCCAACTAAATTGGCATGGCTTAACTCATTTCCCAAGTCAAGATCAACAAAAAGGATGGGCAAGACAGGGTCTGTGACCTGGTAGACAAGGTGGTAGAAGAGAATGCTACACAGCACAAGCAAAACCAAGAGCTAGAATAACCAGGGTAACAAGATAACAAAATTTCAATATAAGGGTGAGATCCAGCTAGAAGGATAACACTAACAATTTGGGGTTTTCTCTAAGGGAATAGAAGGCGAGGAAGAGAAAGAGGTTTTAGCGAGAAAGCACTATGACTAGAGAGCTGACATGCGCAGGGCTGGTATCAAGTTAGTTGCTAAAGTAAAAACAAATGGTTTCACAGAAATATTTTAATTACAGTCTTTTTTGCTGGAGTGAGAATCTTCTGCAACAAAATCTTTGTTAGGAAAATGCTACTTAAACCTATCATGACAAGCTTAGCAGCTGACTCTATAAACCCTTCCCATTCTGAGCAATTTTATCCCATGAATACAGCATGATCTGTGTATCGGTATAAGAACTGTGTGTCTGAGTTTCCTGAAAACCAGAAAATAACCCTGGTTTTCAAGACAGGATTATTATTTTCTAGCATACTTAGAAAAGTAGCAACACTAATATTTCTTGGTAGACTTCAGTTTCAATTACACAAATGCACACTTTGTAAGTGAGACTTCAAAGTCAGTGACTAGCGTAAAGGCCTTCTAATATAAATGAGTTTTCAAGGCCTCTTTGGAGTTAAAACAAACATTAGGAACACAGACTTCTCTGAGGACACATACCCAGCTTATCAGGAGACTCATCAGACTGTGCAGTTTTGCCTTTGATGCGTTTCTTTCCCATATTAGTAGTCTGTAATTTTTCTTACATGCAACAGTGACCTAGCAAAGAAAAACAGTAAGTTAGAAAGTAGGTTTTGGTTCTACTTCTTCATTGCTAAACAGTTAATTATTTCTATGGCCAAGATGTCCCTTGAGATGAATTAACTTGTTTCCATTTGACATTTTCAAAAGAAAATAGATTAATTATACCTTAACATGAAACAACTGTAACTGTTGTAGCAGCTAGATCACAGTGTGAATTACAAAACCCAAATGATTTAAAACCTTAAATCAAAAGCATTGCACAAAAGAACAAGATGGGAACTTGAAGTATCAGAAGTCCTATAAAACTTTATGACTTGTACTTTAACTAATAACAGGGATTTTCAGAAAAAGAATTGTTTGTCCTAATTAAATCTTCAAGTTTTTTGCAATTACAATCCTTCAGTTTTCCTTACTGCAAATTCCTTGTATCTTTGATGTAGTCTGACACACGCAAAGACTCTTAATATATTTGAAAATACACAGATAATGGGAGTTCTGATTTTTCAGTTTCTTCACTGGGGGAGATTTATCATTGACTTCCCAAAGTAACAAACAAATAATTCAGGTGGGGTCTGTTATTTGGTATGCCTGTAAACCCTTCTAGAAAAGAGTGATCTACCACTACAGACTCCTAAGCCAAGTGCTTGCCTTCAAAAAGTGGGCTACTGCACATATGGCAAGACATTTTTAGCCCCTGTAAGGCCCTGTGCCTTATCTCACAAAAGAACATTCGAAAAGATCAGGTAAAGTAAAAAATCAACATGCGCTATACAGTGAAAACATGCAAGCTAAAAGGGTTGAAAATCAAGTCTCTGCAGTCTCATGGCATCTTTGCAGGCTGGCCTAACCCTGCCGTCTGCCCTTCACAGAAACACGTTAGCACAGCACTAAACCTGACGTGTAACATTCGTCCTTTCAAAACCATTTCTTTGCTCGCACTCAGGAGCACACCAGCCCCAGAGGACAGCTGTCCACTTGCAGCTGTCACAGCCAAAAGACGAAGCCAGCCCAAGAGAATCAGAGAGAAACCAAGCTGGGAAGAGTTTAGGCATGATACCCACCAGAGGACTTTTTGTACGAAAAGCTTTTTCAAAGCATGCTTTTGGGACAGATGACCCAGTTGTTAAATGACA
>JAVKLA010000058.1:1762504-1802091 GCA_034782735.1 Sagittarius serpentarius | reverse complement strand
GGCTGTGTCCCCTCCCACCTTCCCTGTGCCCCTCCAGCCTTCTTGCTGGCTGGGCAGGAGAAGCTGAAAAGTCCTTGCCTTAGTCTAAACACGACTGAGCAACAGCCCAAAACATCAGGGTGTTATCAACATTCTTCTCATACTAAGCTGAAAACACAGCTCTGTACCAGCTACTAGGAAGACAATTAACTCTATCCCAGCCGAAACCAGGACAGAGAGATAGTGCGGTGGCTCCACTACATCTGTAGGTGAGGAGTCTAGTCTGTTTCTTCACGTGAAAGCAGCTCACCCACGACTGGGCTCCCTTACAGTGCAGTCCAAAACAGTAAAACGATGCTCACCCAGCTGAGTTCACAAGTTTGCTGTCCGCTGATTTCAGGTGTGTTACGCTGCATGTGCTTTTGAGTCCCCTTTCAACAAATTCGTATCAATGAAGGCTAGATTGTTTCCTTGCTTATGGATTCTGTATCTAAATCGCATACGTGTGATGAAAAGCAGGCTTTGGTTGCTTCTGATGTTGTTTCGAGTGTTTCTATGTAGATCCGTTAAAGTTCGTAACCTTCGGATCTCTGGTGTGGACTTGGACACCTTTTGCAGCGGTACTTTGCAGTGATTGCATTCGAGAAGCTCAGATTTGTCTCTGTTTGAAACTGCCAAATCTCACAACTCCTTGTAAGCGTGCAAGAATAGCACAGCTTAATAAAGGGCCCAAGATACGCGTCAGGCCTCGGCGCTTTAAGATCTGGTGGCGGGTACAAAGTTTAAGGCTATTTCAACCGGGTTACATCGACCTTCTGTCTCACAACAACTCGCCGGCGATTATTTAACCCTGTTTGCAATTTTCCTGTCAGCACCGGCTCAGCTTTGAAAGCCGCGTCGCAAGGAAGAGGGTCCGCCCGCCGTGCCCGGCTGCCGCGCGCCGGGCCCCGCCCCCCGGAAGTACCGCCCTCCCCCGCCCCGGCCGCGCGTCTCCTCGCTCCCGCCTGGGGCCCGCCGCCGCCATGGGGGGCAAGAACAAGCAGCGAACCAAGGGCAACCTGCGGGTAAGCGTACCTCGCCTGCGGGCCCCGGGTCCCGTGTGGCCTCGGCCGGCGGGCGGCCTACTCGGGGAGGGCGGCGGGGCACGGGCCTGGGCCTTGGGGTGGGTGAAGGCCGCCCTCCCTCTCCCGGCGCCTTGGGAAGGGGGCTGTAGGCCGCCGAAGCCCGCTCCCCGCTGGGAGGCGGCGCTGCCTGCGGGCCCGGTTGCAGTGGCTGGGGCCGGGGCAGGGGCCGCCGCCGCCGGGCTTCGGGGCGTCTCTGGGCCCGGGCCCCTGCTGTGGGGGAGTGCGACGGCAACTTCCTGCGGCGTTTGTACGCGTTTTCCAGAGAGGGGCGGGGGTGGGAGGGTGTAACGGCAAAATCACCACGGGGGTAAGTTCGGCAAGGTACCGGTGGGTACATTTAGTGATTTTTTTTTTTCTGTGGAGAGTTTTAGAGTACACCTGTCGTGGTGTCTCCGTCGTGCCCCCGGGCCTGAAGTGGTGTGACATCCCTCACAGGTGGCACTTGCTCAAGATGGGAGAACTGTGGGTGAAGCGTTGCGGTCAGGTTATGCGATTCCTACAAATCTTCTCCTTCTCACCTATTTAGAGAAGACCAGGGAACACAAAGAAGTGTGTCGTTATAGTTGAGGTTTCACATGCAGAAAATCTGTACTACTTAATCTGTAGATATAGTAGTCAGGTAAAATGTGGCTTATGTACTTCAAGAAAATCGGAAAAGTATCATTAACTTCAACAAATTGTCATTGCTTAAAAAAACCCAAACAAACTCGCAAAACTGCAGCCGTCATTAGGAAATAAAAGGTACTTGGACTATAAGGTATCACAGAGAACATTAAAGCAGCAGTCAGTTTTGGGACAGTCTTTTCAAAAGAGTGTGGTTGAAATAAACATGAGCCGCTGATACAAAGAGCAAGGTGTTGACTTAACTGGGGTGAACAAGTAGAGGTGCTGAACTCCCAGAACACTCAGTGTAGTATTAATGGATGGTATTGAACTGTATTACATAGGTACCCTTTTGCTCCATTTCTCAAATGCTTCTCAGCCTCTTTGTTGCTGGTAGCATCCCTTGTTTTGTGTGTATTCTTGATTTGCCCAATGATATGAAGAGCATTCCTGGGGAACTGTATTGGTCCATATGCAATAACGTGAGAACAACTAATAAAAACAGAAGTAGTGAAGGAGGGTAAATGGTTTCTTAACAAATTGTTCACTTACAAAAGGACTTTTCTGTTATACTTTTATGTATGTGTATAAAACCAATAAAATTTTCCTTAAGTATTCGTGGATTATGAGAAAAGGGTATGATAATTCTAAAGAGAAGAGTAATTTTCTAGGTCACACTTCTGTGTTTAAAGCATAGGTGGCCTTTTTTTGTGAGACTGTTTTAAATAGGTTAATTATACAATATAAATAGGATTCTTATTTCGAATGCATGATGCGTGCAGAATAAAACAAAATGACTGAAATGGATAACTGACTTAGGTCCCTGTTTATTCTCAGCCTTCTAGCAGCGGCCGAGCTGCAGAGCTCCTCGCCAAAGAACGTGGAACAGTGCCTGGGTTTATTGGCTTTGGAACATCTCACAGTGATCTAGGATACGTTCCTGCAGTTCAAGGAGCAGAGGAAATAGACAGCCTTGTGGATGCTGATTTTCGAATGGTGTTGCGAAAACTTTCTAAAAGGGATATCACAACAAAATTAAAAGTAGGTGTATCCTTATTCCCCCATAAAAATTTTTTATCAGAAAACAATATGTTTTTCTTAAGGATGCGAGAGCAATATATCAAGGTAGCTAGTACTAATTTCATATTGATGAATTTGCTAGAACTGCAATCCAGAAGGTATCTTAGAGGACTTATAAGAAAGTCCATCATGCAATGCTGATGGAGCATTCACAAAATTAACTCTATAGATGCTCAATTGCAAAAAATAAATTGGTATTTGAAAAAGGGAGTTGCAGCATCTGGTAAAAGCTGGTAAATTGCCGAACATATCTATCTGACTCCTTAAATCATGCTCTTGATATTTTGATTTTAGGCTATGCAGGAGTTTGGTACAATGTGCAAGGAAAGAGAAGTGGAAGTTGTGAAAGGTGTTCTTCCTTACTGGCCAAGAATTTATTGTAAAATCTCACTAGTAAGTATTAAAGTATCTAAATTAAAAACTTCTCTGGATACTCCCTGTGAAAACCTCTAAGGCAGGCTTTGCTGGTATATCTAACTTTGTTGGAATTACTGGCTTGTTCTAGGAAAAACATGAAGTTGAAATAAAGTAGTGTTCTTTATTGTGGAGATGTTTCAGTATTGGTGGTGGGTGGAATCTTGAACTGTTGATGCTTGGGCTGTACTTGCTGCATGGAGATAGCTGTTTGTTAGACCTTTTTGTTAAAAGGATGACAAGATATCTCTTCTCGTGAAAAGTTGTTTTATGTAGATTCCAGAACGGCTAAAGAGAATGTACTGTGCAGTTAACATAATAAGTCTTTTTGATCTAGGGCTAGTATCGGACCAGACTTAATATTAAAAAAAAAAAAACAAACCAACCACAAAAAAAAAACCAGACATGAGAAGTCCGTGCATAGCCAGATAATCCATAGTTTCTGATATAACATCTCTAAACTATCTGGACTGGCTACTGTTGGAAACGTGATATTGGACAAAATGAATCACTATTCTGATCTATTAGAGCAATACCTAGTATTTCTTTCAGAAGCCAAGAGCATAGAAAATCATGATGTTGTAAATTCATACACAAATAATGGCTAATGATGCACAGTTTGTGTAGGCTTATGGTTGTTTTAAACCAGAAAGTGTCTTCAAAGCTTCCTGTTTCTTTTGCCTCTTGTCTTTCTGTTAAATGCTTGTATAAAATGCAAATAGAAAATGTGGTTAGGGATATCAGGAGAAGGTTACAATTTTGAATGTACAACACATTGGGAATATGATGCTGCTAAGTTAAGACTCTCCCATTACCTAGGGATTCCAAGACGTTTTTGTCGTTGCGTGTTTTCAACTTTATACAGCCCAATTCATTGTGAAAATTGCTGAACTGAGACAGCTTTTTTTGGTCATCACTTCTGCTTTGAAGTACCTGGTATCAAAGGTACATTTCTTAAAACAATAAACCTTTCTTCTTTTTTCTTTTTTTTTTTTTTTCAACAGGATCATGATCGTCGTGTTCGAGAAGCAACTCAGCAATCTTTTGAGCAACTGATTCTTAAAGTAAAGAAACACTTGGCTCCTTACTTAAAAAGTATCATGGGATACTGGCTGATTGCTCAATGTGACACTTACTCCCCTGCTGCTTCGGCTGCAAAAGTAGCTTTTGAAAAAGCTTTTCCTTCAGGCAAACAACCTGAAGCCTTAGTATTCTGTAAAGATGAAATTCTTAATGTGAGTTTATACTTTAGTGTTTCTTTAAGGCTTTGTGTTGAGTATATGTCAACTTTTATTACAAGTTTAAAACTCATCGTGTCCCCATCTATTTTTCATGGTTAAAATTCTTCTCACCTGAAACTTTGCTCCTGCTAATGTGAAGAGAAGACTGAGGCAAAGACACATCCTCTATTTTTTTTACTTGTGGTTAGAATGACTGGAATGAGAGGAATGAATATGAAGTGAATTTTCTTGTGTGCATTTCTATGTAATGATGTTCAGTGATCACGTAATGTTGTTGACATGGAATAATGGTGCCAGGGTACTTTTGCTGCAGTGGTAAAGGATTAAAGAATGCTGAGCAGTGTTTCCGAGAGCCTTTACAAGTTTAGTTCTGACCAAAGTTAATGTTCTTCTGCCAGTCATATGAAACTGAGTTGACTGAATTCAAAAAGGTGAAAGTTTGCATTGCTGGCCCATCGTATGCAAACTTAACCATTTTGTTTTGTCTCAGTTTGGCTTCTTTTTACCAGAAGCATGTTGGCACAGGACTGCAACTTAAAAAGTACTATGAAGTCTTGATTCAAACAGTACCACAGCTACTGATGTTCAGCAGGAGTCAATTAAATTATGTTCTTGTTCACTAGCATGTCTGAAATGTGTTTAAAAGACTTGACTCAGAGATGGTGAAGATTTATTGTAGAGCTGTTTCTGAATAATGTATAGACTATGTTATGATTCTCATGTGTATATATGTATTTGTCTTCCCCTAGGTACTTCAAGATCACCTTCTGAAAGAAACACCTGATACACTCAGTGACCCCCAGTATGTTAGCCTGCTTTAATGTATATGCTTTAAGTCTTGGTCTGTATTGGGTTTTCTGTCAATGGAGGTAGTGGATTTAGTTTTGTTTCAAGAGACAGAATAGTTATTTGAGTCCAGATCCCAGCAACTTTCTTCGGGACTAAAGCATAAATGCTTTTGAAATTGTTACCAGTTGTCTAATTTGTATTTCAGCTCTTTTAGGAATAGCATTTTTGAATAGCTGGAAGATGAGATGACTTGAAACTCTCTCTTTTTCTAACGCTTTATAATGTAATTTGGTAGCATTAGAACCTATGGAAAGTTTACATATTTACATTTCTGGCATCTGAAATCAAAAGAACAACACAAAAAAACTGAAGGCAGTTTAGTTTAGACAGTTTAGAATAGCTTGAGAAGCCTACTGATTTATTTATGATTCACTTTAATTTTATTTTTTTTTTTTTTTTATTTCGTTCTGTTTTCTGAGAACTGTGCCAGAGGAAGAAAGGGAAGCCAAATTTTTCCGGATTCTGACCTGTTCCTTATTAGCTTTAAAAAAGTTGCTTAGCATGTTGCCAAAGAAAGAGATGCATTCATTGGAGGAAAAGTTAATGTCACTTCTGTCCCAAAACAAATTTTGGAAATATGGCAAACACAATGTACCACAGGTGACTTTTTGATTTTTTTATTTATTTTGGTTGGTTTTAGTTAAAGATAATACACTGAACCTAAACAAGTATTAATTACTTGTATTCTACAAGAATGAACTTTGTACTTCACTGAATAATGTTTGAAACAGACTTCAGATTTCTAGGCCTTACATAGATAATATTGCTCTAACGTTTGCCCAATAGGCTAATTTGATATTTCCATGTCACCATCGTCTACTTCTTGGCAATCTGCCGTCATTTCAAATTCATGTAAAAGATACAAACTGTGTCAGCTTACTGCATGTGTTCTTAGTCCTTTTGGACTTTCATTTTTTTAAACCAATTTATTGGTCTTTGGTCTGCTAAGGCCAATAGTGAATGGAGTGATGAAATGATTCTGGTAGTATTTTGTTAAAAAGTTTTAAGATGCTTTTGGGAAAACGTGCCTTTTGAGAAGTATATTAAGATAAAAATTTTTATAAGCATTTGTCATGGTTTAACCCCAGCCAGCAACTAAGCACCACGCAGCTGCTCACTGACTTCCCCCCCACCCAGTGGGATGGGGGAGAGAATCGGGGCGGGGTGGGGGGCGAAGGTAAAACTCATGGGTTGAGGTAAGAACAGTTTAATAGAACAGAGAGGAAGAAACGAACAGTGACACTACTAACAACAATATAGCATTAAGAATAATAAAAAGGATTGGAATACACAAAACAAGTGATGCACAATGCAGTTGCTCACCACTTGCCAACAAGTGAGAACTAACTGGGCATCGGGGGTGGGGGGGAAGTTCCTGAGCAGCAATCCCCCCCAGGCCAACTCCCCCCCAGTGTTATATGGGGCATAACATCCCGTGGTATGGAATACCCCTTTGGCCAGTTGGGGTCAGCTGTCCTGGCTGTCTCCCCTCCCAACGTTCTTGTGCCCCTCCAGCCTTCTTGCTGGCTGGGCAGGAGAAGCTGAAAAGTCCTTGAGTTAGTCTAAACACAACTGAGCAACAACTGAAAACATCAGAGTGTTATCAACATTCTTATACTAAAACCAAAACACAGCAGTATACCAGCTACTAGGAAGACGATTAACTCTATCCCAGCCGAAACCAGGACAGTATTTTATCACTAAACAAATTACTTAATATTTTAAACAGGCTTATCAAATAATTTCTTAATTTTTCTTTATTTTTCATAATATTTAAGCCTTTGCTGATGTGACAACACGCGGTCCCTGTATTTTATAAGTTATGGAGACTTTAAAAGGAATGTTATAAACTACACGTAGTGACAAAAGTGGTGTCATTTGACTAAAATTTTGTTTTTCTGTGGCCTGTGTCAGGTTCGCTCAGCTTTCTTTGAGCTGGCTTCCGCTTTTTGCCAGTACTTGCCTGAGCTGGTGAAAGCTGAAGCACCAAAAATTTGTCCTGCTGTTCTTCTCAGCATTGATGACACTGATGCAGTGGTGTGTCCTGCTCTTTGGGAAGCTGTACTTTATGCTGTCGCCACTATTGAGGTAATGTGGGAAACGGAAGGGGCAGATACTTTACTTGAATTCAGCTTTTCACCAAGTGCCACTGTTCTCTGTGTAGAATTAGGAAGAACAGCTTGACTGGGTTTTCTTTATGATTAATAACGCAGATATATCAATGCTATCTCCTCCTTCTTCCTCCTTAGGGTTTCAGTGCAACTTTCAAATACACGGTGTCCAGCATGCCTGAAAATCAGAGTTGTCTTATAAGCTTAATTAAATTAACCTGAATCCCTTTGATTAAGCATAGTCACAAATAAATAAAATAATACTTGAAACCTTTTTCTTGGTTAAAGATGGTTACAAAAATGACCTGCAGTGCATTTTTGATTCGTTTCCCCATCTAATTTAATGCTTGTTCCATAATTTTTTCTTTTTTTATTTTTTATTTTAAGTGAAATACAAGCTTTGAATTTATTAGTGGGATGAGTGGTATTGCCAAAGACTGGGACGTTTCGAGAGTTTAGTGCTGCAGATCTTTTTTGTAACTGCTGGTATAGACTGTAACAATTTATGGGGGAGAAAAAAATCTTTGTTCAGCTTGCTATAAATACAGGTATCTGGAATTATGATAAATCGGATCAGATGACAAAACTGGTGTGTGGTGGAAAATGTCAAGATGTTTTGTAACCATCAGAAGATTTTTGAGGGGAGTTTTGAAGTTAGTGATGCTTCTAAAGTTAAGATTTTGAAATCATTGCTTCTTCTTGATAATAAGAATTCAGAATTAAATACAGGACCAGTTACAATAATGATTTTTATGAAGCATCCTTAAAGTATTATTAAAGAGAAGCCTTTAATTGCAGTTTGACAAGGAAGGTCTATCAATTTTAAACAATACAGAAACAGTTTTATCACATTAACTTCTTAAATACACAAGCTGAAATAAGGAGAAAGTGATTTCTGAAAATACTGGCAAGTGAATTTAAATTTTACAATAACCTGTTTCAGGTACAACATAGGGAGGTAGATGAAATGTCTAGCTACTATTTCTTCCAAGGCAACATATTCTCATTTAATTTACATTAAGCATATTTCTTTCTATAGGACTGTTGGAGTCATGTAAATACAAAAAAGGGAGTTCTACCAAAGCTATGGACAGTGCTTCGAGAAGGTGGACGAGGACTAGCTACTGTTATATACCCCAATCTCTTGCCGTTCATTAGCAAGGTACCTCCTGGCATTGCAGAACCAAAGCTGGAATATTTCAGAACTTTTTTCAGCTCTATAATTCAAGGGTATGAACCACAGATTTATTTATTTATTTGTTTTAAATCAGTCTCTCTTACATTTGGAAATAGGAGAACTAATCTTCTTTAAGCATTTAAAGATAAGTAACATATCATTTGGCTTGAGGATACTTAAATATGCATTAATTGTTTATTTGAGAAAAGACTATTTTCACTGTGATATTTGAAAATCTTATTTTAAAAATACTTTTAAATACCCAAAACTAGAGTCAGTCATCTATGGCTGTCCCTGCCTTAAACCTTCAGCCTTCCTTTTGATTTTATTATGTTTTCCTTACCTAAAGCATTCTTACCTTTTTTTGTCAAAGTTTTGTGTATATGCCATGATAAGTTTTAAAATGGGAAATTAATTTAAAATTAGGAACGGCCTTGCAGATATCAGGCTTTTCTCACCAGTGTGTAATTATTACAGAGGTTATTGGGGATTAGCATTGTGTTTGTGAAATTTCCTATATGCAGGAACTGTGATACTGATTTTTAAAGGATTGAAACTGCTGTCATTTTTTGCCTTTAAAATGCATCAAAACCAGCTTTCTATCAAATCTAATTTAGATGCATGTGCACTGTGTACACGAAAGCATATATAAGTTATTTTATAAAACACTAAGATGTAACTTATTTAAACAAAACCCAATTCTTGTTTGATGTTGGTGTGGCCGTTAGCAGAGCTCTTGGAGAAGAGATGTATGTATTGGCTAGTTTCGAAAAGTATATAGAATTTTATTAAAGGTAGTAAAATAGTTGTAATATTTGATAATTTGTGTGGTCCAGTTTTCATTAAAAAGCAAACAAATCGCAGTTGTTCAGACTCAGTGGCTATGGTGAAACTGTCTTTTGGTGTCTTCCTGGTTTAGTCTTTTTTTCTTTTTTCTGTAATGACAGAAAGTGACGCTAAACCTCTGTGGTGTGTGTAGAAAATTGCAAAGGAGTTTTGACAAACAGCTGAAACAGTATGCTTGACTGGATGTTTCCTCTATTTACATAGATTTTTTTTTTTTTATGAATGCTAAAAATAGATGAAAAAGTTATATTAAAAGAAGTTCTATTAAATGCCTAGATTTATTGTTTGACCCTTTAAATATGTCCTGCTGAATTTGTTTTGATCTGAGTCATGTCAATGATTCTGTGATTCTATATTCTCATATTGGTGTTGTCTGGATAAGACCAACATAACCAAGGTTACATTCATTACATACATACTGGGTTTCTCAGAAGCATAGATGACTGAGTGTGCCCTCCCTCCGATGTTGCCCTTCAATAGGTTGTCAAGTGAGCGAGCAATAGCCAGCCCTTCGGAAAGTTCAGCAATTATAACTGCATTTATGGAATGTCTGCGCTTTGCCATACTACAGAAAATAGATGAAGAAGATGACCAAAGACAAATTCATCAAATGCTCATATATGACCAGGTATTTATTAAAAATACTCAATATTGGTGTGTGTATATTTAATAATTCAAAGTTAAGGAAAACCATAAATTTCTGTGAGGATTTACTTTTCTGTTGAAAGTTTCACTAGATTTTATGGAAAAAATAACATTACTGAATTCAGTCAATTTTTTTCCTTCCTATAACATCATCCCTTTCACTGTGCAGTTTAAATTATATATTTTTATTAAGTGTTCAAGCATGAATAGTTCTGATATTTTCAGAATTGCTCCCAGAAGGTTTTTCAGAATTGCTTCTGGAAGGTTTTTTGAAATTATATAATTTCCTGGTATTATAAAGTATAAAATGATCATCTAATTGGATCACTGTTCTTTAAATTTTTTTGTCTTCATAGCTAATTCCTCTTACCAATGCTGTACTTAAGGAGCCCAGGTTACAAAATGGACCGTTATTTTATCAAATAGCAGAAACACTGAGCTCCTGGGAAGCTAAAGCAGAACTCTCCAATGATGATGGCACAGGCGAAGTTTTCAAAAAACTGTTGTCAAATTTTTGGGACCGTCTTTTAAAAATGTGTGTACTTCATGTCGATACGTTGGATACTGATGAGAAATCATTGTTTGCCGTATCTGGTATGCTAGAAATTCTTCAGAATCCAAAGAGCGCTACAAAACCAAACAACAGAAAATCTCTAAAAATCAGATTTACAGATGAGGATGAATCTGGAAGAAACACAGAGAATGGAAAGCTCACGGAAGTGAGAAATAGTGACTCTGAAATACAGGCTGACTTGCAGCATAGTTCACTTCTAAGGAAAGAACCTTTGGAGAATTTAGTCTGCAACCTTGCTGAACTGAGTATTGTGTATGTCAATGAACAGAAGTCAGAACAGCATTTGAAATTTCTCTCTGCCCTGCTCAACTCTTTTTCTTCAAACAGAGTTTTTCAAGTACTTTTAGAGGAGGGAAGTGATGCAAGCTCTGCTCAAGCTGAATCCCAAAACAAAGTGAAAGCTCATCACGGAAGTCCATCTGTGCAATTTCTGTATATGAATTTAATAACTTGGCTGAAAGAAGACCGGAGGAAAGACACCCATTTTCTGGTTGATATTTTGTACAGTGTGCTTAATTGTTGCAGTAGTAATAATGAAAGGAAAATCATTCTTGATGATTTAACAAAGGTATGACTCGTACATTTTGTTTTTAGTTTTTATCAAAGTGACTACTATTTTTGTGGGCTGTGGTTGGTTAATCATTTTATTTTGGGGCTGTGGAATGGACGATATTCTACATGAACTTGGATAGGTTCAGTGTAAGGAAGGTAAATTTAGAAAAGGTTGACATGATAGTGTTGGGGTGAAAGGTTATGACATGTCCCTTTCTGTATGGTATAAATAATATAAAAAAAAAAAAAGTAACATCAGAATTTTTCCGGTCTTGCTTCTTTATACAGTGTGCTTTTATACTAGTCATTGGTGGCCTTTCTTACAAATACAGTCCCTTACTGATCTGTGTGGTAGAGAAAGACTTGGAAGCAAAAAATATAATCAATAAATTTGTTACTGAAACTTACCAACTTCTGCTTACCCCTTGCAGAAAATAAAGTTGTAAACCAGCTAATATGGTATTAAATGCTTCCTATTCAGCAAAGGATTTGTTAAATTTGTGGAATTTTGTTTTTCTTTTCAGATGGATCTGAAATGGATTATTTTTCTCCAGATAATTCAAAAGGTACCTTTAAAAGACTTTTTTGTTCTTATTTTGCGTAGTTTTGAGTATTTCCCTGGTGTTAGCTTTGAGAGTTACATGTGTTTGACTTTATTATTATTATTAAAGTAGTGATAACTTCCATAGTTTGAAAACCTTTTAGTAATAGTTTGAGTGTTGTTTGTTTTAACTGCATTTAAATCTGCATTTAAATCTGAGGACAGTCTTAGAAATTAAATGATGATGACAAAACAAAAGCATCGTTGTCCCCTCTATTTTTGGTCAGTTTGCTCTTTGAGCCAGAGGGATTCCTGATTTGTTTCTGATCATCCCTTTTAAGCTAGAGAGAATGGAGTTGGATATTAGACCAATAATTTAAAGGATTATTTGTATCATCACCCTTACATCACGCTTGCAAGGAAAAGATAGCATACCATATTTTCACATGGGATACTGAGAGAATGACAATTAAGCGACTGCCTGGGATGAAATAGGAAGTGTATTACGAATTTTTGGACAAGAATTCATAGCACTTGATTTACAGTCCAGTGTGTTGACCATAGTGTCTTGCCTCACAGATACTGTATATTTTAGGAATCCTTAGTTTTTATGATTTTGGAACTTAAAATGGCTTATCACCAAAATAATGTTTTTCTGATTTGTGACCTTCCATTTCTTTTTGGAGAAATTCAGATGTTGTAAATAGATTTTAATTCAGCCAACCTGGTTGGTCATCCAAAAGTTATCTAACTCCAGTGTTGGCATTCTGTGGGCTCTGTAGTTGGAGAAAAAGAAAAAGAAGAGCTTTCAGAAGATGCCTTGTTTCACTCTAAAGTAGAGGTCTGACCTAGCCATAAGTTGATGTGTCTGACCAAAAAGAAAGTTGAGGGGATTGTTGCAGACATAAACACCTAGACACTTATTGTTTATGACAAAGTATATGATTCCCACTCTGTGTGCAGGTTTGACATTTTAATCCGATGATAAGTTAGTAACAAAAGTTAATACTCTCAAAAGATTATTAGAATTGTTTTCCTGTGATTCAGGCATGCTCAAGCACAACAAAGCTTTCCTTAGTCTCTGACTGGCTGAAAGGAGATACACTTGGAGAAAGACTTGTAATGCTGGCAGATGATCTGTGTCACCTGAGTTTAAAACCTATGGTAGCCTCATCAGAATCATTCTCTTCAGAAAGGTGGACCCTCCTGAGCTTAGTGTTGTCGCAACACATTAAAAATGGTAAGCATATTTATTCCTTGAATTTGTGAAGTGTAAATACCGCACTTATGCTTTGTAGAAGGTTGGAAGGAATTTGAGATCTTCCAGAATACTTAATTTCTAACTTCTAGGTTTTATTCTACATTGTTTGTGGGTTTTTTTTGTTTTTGTTTGTTGTTTTTTTGGGTTTGGGGGTTTGGTTTTGTTTTTGTTTTTTACCTGAGCCAATTAGCCATGTCCAGTGTAACTTTGTAAACACCAACTTGCAGCAGTGACACTGCAATTTTTTTGGTCTGTGTTGCTAAACAAAAGTCAGTGTTTAAAGAACAAGTTCAGATTTGTGAGTCTGGAAAACTTAAGTTATTAACTGATGTTCTGTAAAATAATTTTTAAACTATACCATCTGAAATTTACCTTCAAAGCTAGAATATAAAAAATAAATGGTTATGGACCCATGTGTGGGTTGGTAATGCCTTGTTACAGGCATTGCTTTGAGCCGTTTTCTGATGGAATAATGTATTTTAAAAAAACTATGTGCATGCACTTATGCTGTATGTGTAATCTAGTTTTAATTAATAACATCCTATTTAATTTCTTCCTTGCATTTCGTGCTATCTGTGATATAGACTTCTAGTGGAGTTCAATTTTCTTGGTGTTTTCCATGTAAACTTGTCATTTGTGTTTTGTTAAACTCAGCATTTCCTTTGATCCCTGAGGTAACATACTTCAGTTTATCTGAATGCTGGACACATTCATGGTGCTTTCAAGTTTCAAAGATGCACACAAGTTGACCGCAGTGGATGTTTATAGACAGTGCATCCTGAAGGTGGCGTAAGGTTGTTATTTCTGTTACTGGAACTTTTGATGTAGAGAAGCATCAGGAAAACCTGTTCCAGAGAGAGTTCAATAAACTTGCTCGCTTGTGAGTCAGTGCTGTCCTAGGGTGGATTGTCCAGTGACTTTGCTTTTTGGTTCTAGAACTGGAGGTATTGTTGAGCTTTTTTTGTGCTCGGTGCTGTGTGACCTGTTCTTAATGCATGTTGGATGACGTCTAAGAGACCTTCAGGAGCTGTGGTGGTTCTTGACTTAGTGGTGTAGGCCAAAGTAGAGTATGTGGACTTCCGAGAAGATTTTTTTATGAGATCTCTCATATAAGTTTCTCAATGTAAACTGTCATGGAGTAAATGGAAGGGCCTTTCATGGATCAGTAACCTATCAGATGATAGGAATTAAAGGGGAAAAAGGATAAATACTGAAAGGATGATAATTTTTTCTGATAAATTATTCAGAGTAATCAAAACTGAAACTTTATGGAGCTGTAGCAGTGTGTTGCGATACTGAATGATTAACTGATATAATTACAAATGAAATTCAAACCCAATAATTATCAGAAGTATACAGGGGAAGAACACAATTGTAACTGTATCTGTTCAGTGATAGACTTTGAAATGTTGAAACTCAGAAGAGAGATCTTCAGTCATGGTGATGGTTCCCTGTAAGTGGCAGGTTGGTACTCAGCTATAAAAAGAGAATATGGGTTATTAGGAGCTGCTGTGAGAAGAACAGAGGACAAATGAAAATTATTATAGCACTGGTGTGTCAATATCCTGAATACCGCATGTAGTTTCAGTCACTGCAATATTCTTGTTCACCTGCATGCTTTTGAAAAAAAGGTGTGATAGTATTAGAATATGCCCAAAGAAAGATGGTTAGGCAAACACGGTGGCTTCTGCTTGTAGAGGCAATAAAAATGAATTGCAATGAAAGTGATTGGGGAGATGGGGTTGTGGTAAAGAGACATAAAATCCTAATTTGTATGGAAAAAGCAAATAGGAAGACATTTTTCATTGTTTCTTTAAATGGAAGAGCCTGAGGTTGCTTACAGATGTTGAGATAGCAAGCTTGAGGAAAGAGAAAAGTATACTTCTTCATACAGTTCATAATTAAATAATAGAACTCATTGCCACAGGATGCTGTTGAGTTGGAGGATAAATGGGGTTAGCCTACTTAGATCCAGTGAGAAAGGGACTAAGCATATTCATGGAAAATTGGTCTGATTGGGTTAATTATCTGCAATGGTCCAGGTGTAATCTCTGGCTCACAATTGATTACCAGAAGGTAGGAAGGCATAAAAGGGGGAGGGATCACTCTGCACTTGCCCTATTTTATATGCCTTTTGTCTAAGCTGCTTCAGCTGGTTTAGAGAAAGGATACTTGGCAATGTGAAACTTTGGCTAGGTGATCCTAGATGACTGTGGAATAAGAAAGAATTTAAGTATACATTAGACTGAAATTACTTTGCATTTTATTTTGCATTCAAAATTAGTAAATAAAACCCAAATTGGTACATATTAATGTCTTCGAATAATCATGTTTAACAAGTAATCAAAGCATGCTGTCTTTTTCCTCTCCCCAATAGAATCTTTGATTGGTGAAACTTTTGTTGAAAGGATTATTGATAAACTTCAAGCAGCTCTATCTAAAGCTAAGGATCTTTCTGAAGCTGGAAATACTGAACCGTCAGTGTCTTTCATCTGTGATGTAGCCTCAAGCTTTTTCAGCTCAGTTAAAGGGTGTTTACTGATGCCATCCTCAGAAGACTTGCTGCTTACCATCTTCCAATTGTGCACTCAGAGGCAAGATGCCATGCACTTAACAGGTAATTTGGAAAAAGAACTTCAACCAAATTTTTTCATAGTTGGTGATTACATTTAAGTTATTCTTTTTCATGAAACATTCAAGAATATAATAGAATATTGAGTTCACAGACATTGAGCATTTGCAGCTGTAACTGATATGAAAAATTGTGCTTTAATTTATAATGCTGGTAGTTACTACTGAACATCAAGTCCTGCACATCTTTACAAGGATTTTAAACTTTTTTGATGTTAGTATCCCTGTGCTTCAGCTCTCTTTTAGGCTTGATATTCCACACTTTCTGGAGTGTTACCTAAATTATTTAAGGCCTATGAAGTACAAAGAATGAGCATTTTTTTTTTGTTTGTTCTGCAATGTGGGGATCCTGTTAAAAAAATGTGTGCAATCACTTCATTAAAGATACATCTGTTTATTCTGAAACCATTTGTATTGGTCAAGTTGCTCTGTCAAATTGTGAGCCATTCCTCTCTCCACCAGCATCTCATTATCAGGCTGAGACATTCTTTGAATGCAGAATTTGAGAGTGATAAATTGGTATATGCATTTACTAATATAGATACTAAGGAGGAAATGTTGCAGTGTTGTTGTGGAAGTGAAGTAGGACAACACTAGCCTGAAAACCACTGCTGCTTTGCTAATAGATAGCGACGTTGTGAATATTCAGTATTTCAGTGTTTTAAAAAGATCGGAAGTTTTGAAGACTATATGGACATATTGTAGTAGACAACAGGAGCATCACTCTTATTCTCAAATAAATATTACCTGTGCGTCAGAGTTAATTTAAAATTGCTTTACAACAAGAAACTTGTATATTTGCCCGTGATAGTTATTGCATGTAACCACATGGAAAAGAGAATTCTTTTTCTGGTCTAAGACCTTTAGACATGTGATTGCTGTAGGTTGTGATTTGAATTTACCTGTTTGTGGTGGTTTTGCTTGTCTGTTTGTTTTTTATTTTCCCTACAATAGATTTACTTGTATGTAAATTAAAACACACTTGGATGTCTGGTGTAAATTCACTTGTGCGTCAGCTACGGAGTATGCAGAAACAGAGTACCTTTTTGCATAAATCTGCCCTGTGGGTCAAGAATCAAATTCAGTCTTCGTCTTTGGATGTTAAAAGGTAATTGTGATGTACATGTCCATTTCATAATGTGTTGTTCTCTGAAACAAACAAAGATCAGTGCTATACTATTCTTTAATTAATTGGCATCTGTGTTACTGAGAGTTTTTCAGCCTGTCAGGGGGAGACCTGTGGGATAGAGCATAACTTCTTAAAATGCCATTGGCATGGCATTTATATAGCATTGATACAATGTATACAGCATTGCATCAATGTAAAATAAAGCAGCTTGTGCTTTTATTGGGTAATACCAAACGTGTTTGCAGTGTTTTCTCCTTTTCTCAGCCTTCAGGTTTTGATCTCTGCAGTTAGTGACTTGTTGTCTAAGCTTATGGAAGCTGATGGACAATCTGGATATCTTGTGGGAGCTTATGTTGAGCATGTCATGCCAAACAAAACTGAGTGGGGGAAATTGCACGAGTCTTTATCCACTGAGGTATGAAAATGATAATGGACTTGCGCATGGTAGTCAGTCTTACGTCAAGTCTCTGTCCTTTAGGGTAATAAGCATTCTTTATTTTGACATGACACTGCAGTTATGAATATGCGTGCCTGTGTGAAGGTTCTTTTCAGCCTCTGTCCATGACAGAAGACAAAATCGGTATGTTTATGGCCCCATCCAGTACTACTGGCAAAAATAAAAATCTGTGAAATTACTATTTTCTGCATGGAACACCAGCAACTTACTTTACGATTCAGGAATTTTGTCTGATGGAATATATGTCATGAAGGTGATCTTTAAGTTAATTTTTCTATAAGATTCATTTTGTGAAAGACACCAATATCTGCAGAGGAACATGGTATCCTGTCAACAAAATGCTGACATGGAGAGTGGGGAAGGACATAATCTTCATTAACCTTAGTATTTCTTGTAAAATATAGAGTTCTAAAGATACATACTTTTTTCTGAGGTAGCAATGCAGTTTCAAATTACTGCTGAGCATTTAGATTTTTTTAATATGCTGGAGTGGGTCATCCTCACCATTGTGCTTTTGGTGTTAATTTGTATCTTTCATGGTTATTTTTTAATAATTCTGAATTTTCAAGGTTAAACAGATCATAGCTCTTCTATGCATCATTAAAATGTCAGTTATTTGTTCATATTCTTTTTATGCACCTGTTACAGTGGATGCACAAACCTCTTTTGGAAGGAAGGCTTAGTATGAATTGTGAACCTTTGGGATCATGTGTTAAGCTGTGCAGCACAACTAAACTTCCAGGCCATCTGTGTACTTCAGCCTTATTAAGTAAAATGGTGCTACTTGTATTGGAAAATGGTATAGTCCATGGAAATGATGATGCTGAAAGAAAGAAAATTGACAATATAAGTAAGTTACAATGGTAAAACTTAAACAAATTTCATTTTGTAGTAGTTGTAAATTAACCTGAACTGATAATTAGAAATGAATAGTTGAAGTTTGACGTACAGGTATGAGAAATCACCCGTTTACCTTTTGTTGTGTGTTTGGTTGGTTTTTTTTTTTCCTTCTGTTTTTTTTTCCTTCAGTTCTCCTTTAGAAGTATAAGTATGCAAAGGTATAGTGTTCATATTTCTAGGACCTTTTGTGATTATAGACATGCTATCTCAACAGAACTTTGAATTTGTGATGAACGTCAAAGTTTTTTTTCATTGCCAAAACATGTGGTGCATTGGTATGAGTGGGCAATAGGAACTGTGTCCATAAAGTGTTTAGCCATAATGTAAAGATATTTTGAGGCAGCAATTTTTCTTAATTCCACCAGGAGGAATCTTGTTTCTTTTTATTTATAGAATGCTCAGATTAGAGCCAGCTTTATCAAATTAACAGCTCTATCTCCAAAAGTCTCACCATGATTAGAAGTGTGATTGTTCAGTGTAGGTCTTTGTAAGCTAGTGAAGAAACCATTTGCTAACTGTTAGCATCAAATTTGTTCATTTGTTTGTTTTTTCCTGGACTTAGATCTTGATTGCCTTGTCTTCAAGAAATACATATATTAAAAAAAAATAGAGAGGAGTTAGAGTTCCTGTCATGCTTGATTTGCTTTAAAATTTCCTGAACATCTAGAATAAATTATTGTAGCTTTTTCTTCTCTTGTATTTTATGATGCAATGGCAAATATCCAGTTCATGCTCTGAAGCACCTGAGATTGTGTGTAAGTATCATCTTTTTAATGCATTAAGAACATCTTTAAAAAAACCAACAAAACCCAACAAAACCTTGACCTGAAAATTCTTGCTTGTGCACTGAAGATACTCATCAGTTGTTTGTAAACAACAACTTTTGTTGTTTAATTAGTTGCAGAACTGTTGTACTCATTACAATGGATTGAAGAATTGGAGAATCCTCCTTATCTGCTTCTGGAATATCATCATATGTTAGAAGAAATGCACATCACATATGAGAAGTTCAGTACACTTAGTAATACAACTAGTCTTCAGCAAAAAATATTTGATAGGTATGTAAGAACAAGTAAAACAACCCTTAACTGTCTTTGTATTTTGCATGGTATAGAGTATTAAGTGCCACCATATTTCCTTATGTGTATTGATTGAAACTTAATCCAAATGCTTTTTTTGTGAACTGTGCATCTGTATGTATTAATCAGGGTTTTTCTTCTTTGAAGATCAGAGGAACATGGAAGACTCTGGTCCTTAACCATGGCTAAAGTCATTCATGTGGAAAACACTGTATTCTGTGAGATGAAACAACGTTTTAAGACAACAGACGGGTATCTTAATACTTTCAGTTTGTTGCAAATGTTGATAATGTTAAATGATATTGATTCTTATGAATCACAACTGAAGGCTGAAAATTTGGTAATATATGTGTATGGTATGTAAAAGTAAGACTAAGTTTAGTGTGTGGGATTAGCTACATTGTAGGATATTAGATCATTATGAACCAGTTGACTTTTTTTACAGTTAAATTTTTGGGTTTGTTTCATTCTTCATGCTTTGCTTGTATGAATAGGTTTCTGCCATTAACAGAGGGCAGATTGCATACACTTCAGTGTCTATCGCCTTTTTTAACTGAGGAAGAAAAGAAAGAACTTGTTTTCCACTGTGTGGCCAAACTTATGACATGCACACAGACAGAGCTTTCCAGCACTGATGGTGAGTATGTTCTTACCTTAGACCATTTCATTGGAATTTAAGAACTTTTTTTTGTAATAATGTTTGTTTTTAGATAAAACGTGTTAACTGTAGTATTATCGTTTTTCTTAAAAAGAAATATCTTCTCAGTTTGCATATTTCTTCTAGACTGGCGAAGCAGTTTTCTGCCTTATTAAGGAAGTACAAGCTATATTGCCTGGTACAAAATTAGAACTAAAGCTTTTAAGCTGATATCATTAAAAGAATTTCGATATTGTCATACTTCTTTTTTGGTCTATCTTATTTAAACACATCTGTAAATACTGAAGTTTTCAATTAATCATTTAGGCTTTACACAGCATGCAGAAATATTACTATTGTCAACTGGTAGTTCATGTTTGTCTTTAGATGCTTTAGCAAGAACTCTTTCACAGTTCACGTATAATTTTTGAGTAGTTCTTGCAGTGCATGAGATACAGTGTGCTGAGTCAGAACTGCTGTATGTACGCTTCCAGCAGCTTTTGAAAAATTACTTAGAGGTGATTGAGATGTGTTATAAAATTGCTTTGAATATCCTTCAGAAAACCTTTTTATTTGCACAAACTTGTTGCTTTTCAAGAAAATTCTTTGGAAATACTCACACGCAGTCCTTCTACATGTTTGAATTAGGTGCCGTTTAAAAGATAGAATTTTTTCCTTTTTCTCAGTAGTGCTTTTGTGCTTTCTTGCACATACTCTTATTGATCAGTCTATATAAAAACTTGAAGGTTGATTTTTGTATTTTTTAACAGAACTGTGCTTACTTAAATCAAAAAAACTATCTTTGATGACTTTAAACTGTAAACATCTGTCCCTTGGCCGTGTCCTTACGTTTTCAGATGAATTCTTCAAATGGATGTCCTCAAAATGAAAATTTTCAGTGTTAGCGTCATGCAGCAATTGAGAGGAATCTTGAATCTTTCCACTGTGGTAGTTTCCCTAACTCTTACTCTTTGGACTTGGTTAAGCCTTCCTGGCTTTCTGAGTGAACTGGTGAACCAACCAAATGTGTCTGTGAAACTTCAAACAGAAAATGGAAGAAAGATTCCTCACTCTTCCCCTACTGTGGAGTGCTCGTGTTTGTAATGCTGGTCTGCATTTTCCTTCTCATTTTCCTAGGGATTCCTGAGAAGAAAATACATACCCAAATTTTCCCATTAAGTATGATGTAGGTTGTAGGCTTACTATTCAAGTTTTAATTTTATTTTTTTTTTAGGTCAGGAAAGTGCTGGTAAAGTTCTTGTAGATCATTGCACTGCTGCTTAAGTGAAGTGGGTTTTTGTTTAGTTTTGCTACACATATATGGTACTTTAACTCAGTTCTTTGTCACTCTGCTTGTAAGAAATGTTCTTGTTCTCCAAGAAATCTAGACACATGCAGTTTTCCTTAAAAATGGAAAACAGTGCTAATGCAACAGTAGTACTTCACTCTGAAAGTAAAAATTATCACTCTTACAATAATATTGGAATCCACAACTCTCAGTTACATTTACTTAATTACTTGTTCAAATAATTGCTTAGCATACTACGTTTTTAGTAGCAAAAATAGATTTCAGTCTTAGCAGGTATTTTTCTTTTTTGTTAATTGTATAAACCAACAATTAATCTTATAGGAGTTTTTCGTTGGTTTGAGGGTTCTTTTTTGTTTGTTTGGTTGTTTGGTTTTTTTTTAAGTTTGGGTTAGATACAGTATTTTTGATTTAACAGTGGCATCTCTGGATTAAATGTTCAAAGAAGAAAGCTTAGGTATTATCCAAAAAGTCTTATGGTATTAATGTTAAGTTCAAATAAAATAATCCAGCCAGTTGACAGTTGTTTGTTTTGTCTTGATAATTAAGATTGAGTATGATATTTTTATTATGTTATAGGAGCATTTGGGTGTCTTTCCATTTTGAACTCCTGCTTGAATGATAGAAGTATTGATTGCGATCATCTACTACCTGGAATACTAAAAATCATAATATCTTGGAAAAATGATAATGAGGACAGCTTTCTCTTTAGCTGGTGGGTGCAACTTTGAGAAGATTTGAGGCTTTTTTTAATTTCTAAAACAAGTTTAAAAATACAGAGTGGTTATTAACTCAAACGAAATCAGCAAAACCAATTTGTAAGTTACAACCGCCAACCACTGCTCTAATATTACATTTTTAAGCCTTTGTAGAACCGCATCCCTCAGTTTAATATACCTGTCTTTAAGTACCTAATAACTCATGCTGAAGAAAATTAGGCGGGTGGTTGAAGGCTGGGAAGCTAGGAACTTTTTTAATGCACCTAGGTGTCAATTGTTTTCAAAAGCATTCAGAACTGACCAACTTTTGTTGCTGGATATTCAATTCCAAATTCTAATTGCTTATTTAGGTAGCAGAAAGAAAACTTGGATGCCAAACTTAAGTGTCTGTTTTTTAAAATTCTGGACCTGAAAATGTAACTTGGAAAGCTTCCAGCAAGGAGTGAAAATATACTGAGGTTCATTTGTCTTGAGTATGGTGAGAAAAACACAGGCAACAAAGTCTCAAAATAATGTACACTATTTGGACACTTGCGGGAAATTAGTAACTTAAATGATTATTTTTCTTACATTGATTTAGTTAAACTATGAAATTTAGCAATTTTATGTAACTATATTACTTGAGCAACTATGTAAATTGTACAACTTTAGGAATCTGTATAACATGCAAATGAGCAAGTAGCTCTGATAGTCTGTTTTGTTCCTGTTGACTGGCTTATTTAGACTTGGCAGCTAATGTGGAATTCTGACTTTGAAAGACAGAGTATTAAAAGCACGTAGGGCAGAGCCTGGTGCAAGACTAATTTGTCCTAAGAGGAGGATTGAAAGGAAGAATATAAATATTCGTGTGTACAACATGAAGATACGTAAGCTTTAGTTGTATTTTTATTACAGCAATCTGAAAGAAACAAGTGCTCAGTTGCTTGGTTTCAACATAGAGATGATCCGTTACCTTCCCTTGTTGTTGAAGTGTTCTACAGCTCCTTTGGCCGATAATGAATGGGACTTTATTATGTGCTCCATGCTGGCTTGGTTAGAGGTAATATGAAAGAGACTGTTACGAGTCATTGCATTACAGCTTTTAATAGGATCTTCCTGATGCCCTCTGAACCTATTGGACTGATGTGGGGGGAGCACTTAAAAAATAGGCTACAAATTAACTAAATTTTTATAATCTTACTGGGCTGTCTGATTGGCATTTCATCCTTAATCTTTGAAAGCTTTATGTTAAAAGTTCACCTATCTATTTACAAAGTGGAAAGCTGGGTATCAGGATGATACAATAAGAAGCTATGCCACACAGCAATTAAATTTGAACAAAGATGCATAAGGATTGCCAAGAGGAATGGAAATCAGAGTGTTCCTGATGGTTGTCCTTAGATTTTAGAGCACAATGGTCTTAAAACAGTTTTAACCTTGTTTCATTTCATGTGTGTGTTAACTTTCTAGTACTTTAGAGTCATGATCAATATTAATAGCTGAGTACTCAGCATTTCAAAGATAATTTATTTTAAAAAGCACTTCAAAATATGGAACTAAAAAAATGAACTATCTACTGCATGGGTGCTAATGTTGCATCTTCACTTTCGACGTACTTACCTTTTTAGATTATTCCCTGCATATGGCAGGGACATAATCATCTCAGCTTAGCAAATATTTGACACATTGTTAAAAAGAATGAAAAAAGGATTTTGTGCGATTGAGCTTTGCCAAAGGTCATGTGTGGCTTAAAAGCACAAGCAATACTATATATCCTGTTTCTTTTTGTATATGGAGATAAAATTACCTCACTCTTGAAAGTAATACGATGTTTAGTAATGACATTGGTAATTGGAGAATAATTTTCAACTATATCTGCTGTAGGTCTCTCTTTTGGAAAATAATATCCCTTTAAGACCAAAGTCTAACATGACTTATAAAAATAAACTGAATGAAAAGCGGTACCTGCATTTCAATATCTAACTAATCACATGAAACAGCAAAATTATGTTCTAACACTGTTAGAAAACAGGTCAGAGTGAACAGCTGACTGCTTCTTTATTGATCAAATAAAGATACAGAATCTCTCACCCTCTAGGTGCCTTTTTTTTTTAATTATAGTGCCTTCTGTCACTTCACACTTATAAGGGCAGGCTGGGAACTTTCATGTGGCCTTTCTTGGTCTCAGGATTAATCTTCTTGCCCTGCTGTATTTGCCTCAAAACTGTATTTCTTTTATTTAAAAAAACCCCACCAAACAACAAACTTGCATGAAGAACTTGTTGCATAGATTAAGTGCTTGGGAATATTTTTAATATGTAATGATAGTCCTTTTGGGGGGAAACTAGTAAGAATAAAAATAAAAAGGAGCTATGTTGGGGGGAGAGGAAATAATCTCCTGTTAGCCCCTTCAGTAACTTCCAGTTCACAGTAGTGTGTTGTCAATTTCCTTTTGCAGTTTGGAAATACAAGTATGATACTGGTATGGCTTTTATGTTTGGGAGAGAAAAGTGAGAGCACTTCATATACCACTTTTGGCTCACTTGGCTGCACAAGTGCTACAGATAAGCTACAGCTGCATCCATTCTATTTGAATCCACTGGGTGGCAGTTTCTTCCTGTCACTATAAAGAAAGTCATATAAGCGAGGCAATCCAGGACTCTTGAATGTTGGTGAGACTTGGAAATTCTTTCAGTAAGACTTACTAAGTCTTACTAATATGTGCAGATTACATTTTTAAACTTTGTGGGGTTTTTTTTTGGTCCCCCAAGCAATTTTAAAATGGTCTTAGCAATTGAGTCATCTTTGAATTTTCTGGTATAGACAGGGAATGTGAAACAGATATTTTAAAGCAAATTTATGGTTAAGAAATCTTCCTCTTACTTTTTTCTCCTAGACAACAAGCGAAAACCGTTCGCTTTATCATGTCCCACTTGTACAGATTTTTGCTTGTGTCAGTTGTGACTTGGCATCTGCCCTTAGTGCTTACTTTGAAGCTGCAGCTCCTGAAACTACTGAAAACCTTCCTGTGAACTTGATCAGTGAATGGAAAGAATTCTTTTCTGAGGGAATTCACAATTTGCTGTTACCTTTGTTGGTGAAAGTCACAGGCAAGTATATGGCAAGGAATTCTGAAATGGAACTTGACAGGCTGTATTTTTTAATTTATAGGAATATTATGTCAACATAGTTTACAAAAACTCACTTTTGGAACACTTATGTGCTAATTAGTAAAGTAACTGCACTTAACATTGTGATTCTTAAGATTAAATGGGTTCTCATAAGCACAGTCTGAATTGTTTCTAGTAATGCTTCTTTATGATATTATCCATACATTCGGTATCACAGCTTGTCTCTCTGTTTTAAATAGGAGAAACCAAAAATGCGTCTGAAGGCTCTTTTCAGAACTCTGTGTTAACGTCTTTGGGTGAAGCTCTAACTTACATCTCAAAGGACCAGTTGTTACACCATAAGTTGCCAGCAAAGTTTGTTGCAGGCCAGAAAACAAATCTTCCAGATAAACTCCAGACTCTACTAAATACATTATCTCCATTGTTGCTTTTCCGGGCTAGACCTGTACAGATTTCTGTCTACCATATGTTGTATAAGTAAGAATCAACAAATTTCTCACTTCTCTGACCTCCTACGCCACTTTTTTTCTAAAATGTGCTGTAGAACGTGCACTTACAGATGTATGTTTAGCAAAGTCATGTTGCATTATGGGAGAAAATCCTTAACTGGGCAATTTATGTTCTGTATTGGAGGACATTATAGAAAGCTATGAATGCTAAACTTAGTTGTAAAAGTAGACTAAATATATACTGAGAAATTTTACTGCAATACAGGATGATACAATTTTATTTTCTGTACCATAGTTCATAGCTATCGGTATCATAACTGTAAAGCTATTTATTTTTAGCCCCTATTTTAACCCTCACAGAATCCTAAAATGTAAGCTGAAATATTCCAGGTTTGATCTGGGTCTGACAGTATCATTAAATAGTATGACCTTTTTATTTTCACTAATTTAGATAAGAAAGTGAATAAAAATGTGTAATATTCTTGTGAGCTTTTTGGGTATCTCTAATACCAAGAAAGAATACAGAATTGGAAAAATAGTATGTGCATTTGATTGCTCAAAATGCAGATTGCGAGGCAGCTGACTTAAGCTTAAGAAGCTACCATTATCTTTCACTTATACTAAGGCATAAAGTTGCAATAGCTTTATTCTGATAGAGAAGTTTATTTTAGCGTGACTCAGGAAGTGTAAAAGGTCTGGAAAAGAACCGAGCAAGGCTACGTGCTCGTTGGCTGTCATTCAGGAACCATCTTTGCAATGGTGACAGGTCTCTTAAAGATTCTGTATTGTTATTAAGGAATAATTGCCATTGGTTTTTTTGTTTATCATTAATGTTGACATTGATAAGCAAAGAACTATGCATCACATAAGATAGTAAAAATTAAATCTGATTTCCTTTCCATATTTCTACAGATTAATGCCTGAATTGCCTAAATTTGATGACGAAGACCTCAAATCTTATGGTGACGAGGAGGAGGAATCGGCATTGTGTGTATTACTTCCTCACGTTTTTTTACAAGTATTTTCTATATTTTTCAAATGTGTTATAAGAGTCGAGATCTGCAGCAGAGTAGTCATCTGTCAGGAGATGTTAAAAGAAAAAAAAAATGACATAGCTATGACAGTAGGGTCATAAATACTGAAAACATTCAATACAATTAGTTTAACCTGCCTTTGTGTTAAACCTGGAAACAGTATTTGCAATTGTTTTCTAGTACAGTTACTAAGTAAGTGCAACATATATGCTTTATACTGTAAAACCCTGACAGATTTTTGCTTGACTGCTGTATTCAGAATGTGTCCAGCTGCACAGGTAACTTCAGTGTCTTGATCCTCCAAAACTGACCTGAGTGTTTTATACACCTTGAATCTGATAAACAGTTTGAAGACCAAATATGGTAACTGTATAGAAAAAAACCAAAACAAACCGCAACTATTTTTTTTTCATCAGCTCAATGATTAGTATCTTTCCTTACTATGGAGTTGCAAAAGGCTTTTTAATCTAAACCAACACATTCAGTGATTAAGAGATCCATTGTTCAGTTGCTCCTTTGTTGGTGTGACTTGACAAAGAAAGCAAGCAAGCAAACCAGCTGTCCATGATGTAGGTTAAATCAACTCAGCCATAGACCACTTTTAGATTAAGTGATCAGTGTTCAGTTTATATTTGTCTTGCAAGAGGTAAAACCACCAGCTGTCCCTTTCGGGGGGGGGAAATTAAAATCTTAAAATCTGGCACTAATGTGTGAATTTGAAAGTAAATTTTCTTGTAATAAAAGGCTTTTATGTTCTACATACATGGCTTTACTAACATGACTTTTCCAGGAAAGCTGTGAATATAAATTCAGTTAATGCTCTGCTTGAGATTTGAGCTTACTATGTCAGATAACATTTTTCCATAGATCACCTCCAGCGGCTCTTATGTCTGTCCTGGCCACTCAAGAACTCCTGCTAGAAAACATCCTGGAATGCATTCCAGTTGGAGAATTTGCAGTTATTCAGCCCCTGACTGATGAGTTCTGCCTTGTCCTAGGATACCTTCTTACTTGGAAGTTAACATTAGCTTTCTTCAAAGCAGCTTCTTCTCAGGTATATGTTCGGAGTCTCTTCCTTTTGACTGAATTTCTTAACATACTTATCTGGTTTGAATCTTGGAAGTTTCATCCAGCCTTTTTATTCTTTTAATTATGTATCTCCCTACCTATTGTTTTTGTGTAATCAGTGGAATTCTGAAAGCATCAATAGACTTAGATTTCTGTACTGCAGTAGTTAAGGATGGTAATATTAGAGTAACAAAGAATTAAGATTCATTAATAGATTATTCTTTCTTGCATTTTCAAACAAGCTTGCTACATTTTATGATCTTCTAATGATTCAAAATGGTGCAGAGAACTAAATCACTCTTCTAAACACTTGTTCTGAATCAGTCTTGCTTTTACTCCCTACAGGAACATATTTTCATTATTTGCAGAGTAAGCTATGTTTAAGTCTCATTTGTATTTTGTGTGTGGTTTTTTGTTTTTGTTTTGGTGACACTCTCAGCTGCGAGTTCTCTACTCCCAATACCTTAGAAGAACTAAAAGCTTGAATAAACTGCTTTATCACTTGTTCAGGCTTATGCCTGAAAACCCTGTCTTTTCTGGGCCAACTTCAGAAGTTCCAAATAAGGACACGAAAACCTTCTTTACTGAAGAGCTTCATTTAGATGTCAAAGGTTAGTAAAAATTGTATTTGTGCATTTGAGAGAGTTTTTATATTGCTGAAGTTTAAATATGCTTTTCTGCTTAAAAATACCTATTTAGAAAATCTTACCTGTAAAACAGATACGCACATACAAACACATACATATGTTTAAAAATATTTGGCTAACACTGCCCATTTGAAGCTTAACCAAAGTTGAAATGTTTATCAGAAAAATCAAGAAACAAAAACCAAAACAGGAAATGCTTAGATTATTCACTTAGGGCAGAAGGAATACATTGCTACTACCTGAATCCTGAATGTATACAAAGATTCTGATATACAAAAAATTTGTGACCTATTCTGGGACTTCTCCATTGCTTCCAGATAATTTTTTTTTTTAATGCTAAATGGAATTCCTGTTTTTGTTATTCTATTTTAATACATAAATAAAAACAACTTAAAAATGTATTTTAATATATTTTTTTTTAAATGTTTGAGATGTGAAATTGTGTGTTGTTTCGTCATGCTGTTTAGAAGATCCAGTTAATCAACTGTGATGAGAGAAGGTACACTGTTGGTTTTTTTTTAAGCTGAGAAACATGAAAAAGAGAATTTGTTTTTAAAGTTACTTCACCAAAATTGTCATTTTATATACCTGTATAGATGTAAGCAAAGATATACTGTGTTTCCATTTCTTAATTTTTTGCTTGAACATCACTGTATGTTGCAGAACAATCTATCTAGATGACAGTAAGAAAGAATACTAACACAACATCCCAAGAGAAAGATTTCCCGTCTCTATGCACTTCTATAGAACACTGCAAACCTCGAATGTGCTCCAAACATCTTATTGTTTGTTCAGTCCAAAGTGAGCATTTTCTAATTTCTAGAATATAAAATTATTCTTGATTTCTGGTAGTCCACCTAGAGTACATCTCTAAATTAGAAGATTAATTTCCAGTTGCGAAGTATTAGCCTAAGAAACAAAGAAACCAGGCAGGTGGAGAAAGGCTGAATCAAACAAGCACTTACAGTAGCAAATATAGAAGGAGCATGTACATGAAACTCCAGCTACCACAGTTACATTGGTATCAAAATTTTTGTATGTTGTGGTGTGGAGGAACCAACGTTTGTGACTAATGTGTTAGAGTATTTCAACATCCTTTCTTTCCCTCCCAGGGACAGGAGTCCTGTCATCCCAGATCCCGCACTTGGCCTGCTCTGTGTACCATATAACACTGAAAGACTTGCCAGCCATGGTCAGGCTTTGGTGGAATAGCTGTGAGAAACGTGTCTTCAATGTTGTAGATAAATTTACAAGCAAATATGTCAGCAGCGTGCTTTCTTCACAGGAAATATCTTCTGTTCAGACTAGCACACTGTTACTTAGTGGCATGATGGTTAGTAAGACTTTTTGACCTTTTTTTGATTTACTTTGGGTTTTTTCAAACATTTTAAGAAATGCTACTTCTTAGAAACAGACTGTATTACAGTGTTTTATATGATTGCATTTTTGTTGTTCTAAATACTGATGAAAAGATATTTAGCTTGGTATTGATATATTGATTAATATTATGTTTGGAAAAAAATAGAATGGTTTTATGATGTTGGAGAAGTTGAGGTGGTTAAGTGGAAGATACTGCTATGAATATAATTTTTGGTTTATTAAAAAATATAGATTGAAAAAATGGCTGGTAGCTTCTTTTTGGTTTGCCAAGATATGAGTGGATTTTTATTTTCTTTGAGAAAAGTGTTTTCCTGGTCTGAGAAAATTATTTAATGTGTGTAGTAAAGTATTTATGGTTTATATATAAAAAAAAAAAAGACTAGAGATGGTGCATATCTTTGTGGAGTTTTTTAATATGTGCGGGTTTTTTCATAGGTAAAAGCTCGGTCTGCAGCACGGGAAGTCATTGCTACCTATTCAGTTGATGATATATTTATTGAACTAATAATACAGCTTCCATCAAATTACCCACTGGGATCCATAACAGTTGAGAGTGGAAAGAGGGTTGGTGTGGCTGTACAGCAATGGCGCAATTGGATGCTACAGTTAAGCACGTATCTTACACATCAGGTGAGTTTAGAGAAAGCCCCTAGTTTTGAAAACTTGCATCCTGATAATAGAAAAATACTCCTAGTAAAATGCAGTAGTATTTAGATCTGTATAATGGATCTCATCAGTAGATGATTTCAAAGGTCTTCATAGAATTGGTCACTCTTACTGTCTGCTTTTCTGCAGGTGCTTGAAACAGAAGTAAAATTACTGGCCTAATAAGTCCTGTTAAATCCATAGCCAAAGCTGAAAATTTAGCTCTCTTAAGACATGGGCCATTGTTTGCCCCATGTGGCAATGCCATCTCTAACTATAGTAAAAAAAAAACAAAACAAAAAAAAAAAAACAGACCAATAAAACCCCAGTACATTAAATTCTCTAAAAGATTGGTGATTGCTGAAGTTGCATCATCTGTGGCTAGGGCAAAACAAAATGGTGATTGAAAATTCTAAAATCCCCTCTTAAGTGCTCCTAAGTGCATTCTTTTCATTGTGATGAATGCTTGCATTTCTATGGATTAGACTATCATCTGTATTTCATGTGTTGGATTTATAAATTATTCACTGCATATATTGCATATAATTTCAGATTGTAAAGCCTTCAGGCTTTATTTCTTTCATGTGCTTATGAATAACAGTAAGAATATTCTGAAGGAATTCTACAGTATTAACAGCTCTTTTCCCTCTGTTAGAATGGAAGTATTATGGAAGGCTTATCTTTGTGGAAAAATAATGTGGATAAACGTTTTGAGGGCGTTGAAGATTGCATGATCTGTTTTTCAGTCATTCATGGTTCCAACTATTCTCTTCCCAAAAAAGCTTGCAGAACATGCAAGAAAAAGTTTCATTCAGCTTGCTTGGTAAGTACTTAGACTAAATCTTTTTAAATAGGCAAAATATCCATTTATAGTTTGAACTTCTATTGTAATACCATCAATTCTCTGTTATGTCATTGGAGTATCTGGGATTAACTGAACTCAAATTATTTGTATGGATTTTGTACTAAGCTGTAAGGGCATGTAATGAGAGAGGGGTTGTCGTACTTCACAGATAATACCCGTTTCGTGTTCACTAAGACATAAGCCATTACATCTACGTGGGGTGTAGCAACAGCATCGTGTTGTTATCAGCTCAGATACGGGAATAGAAAAGGTTAAATTTAATTTATGCAGCATGCTCTTAAGTAAACCATGCTGATCCAGATAATTAACACTTAACTGTATCAAGTCATCACAGGCATTGGTTGTGTGGTTAGAGTGTGCTGGAACAGGTTGGCATCTCTATGGCCATGCAATGGAGGAATTATTGCTGCTTTAAAAATACAGGCTTTTTCTTCTAAAATGAGACTGGATGAGAATTCCTTTGTGTCAGTTTTTTTAGAATAAAACTTTAGTTGTGTGTGTGTGCAATATATGTATATACACATACAAATACATATGTGTGTGTATATATATACATGCATGCATACATACACAAGTGGAAAGGGTTTTTTTTACTGTTTCTTGTTGGGTTTTTTAAAGTATAGTTAATGTTTTAGTAGTTATATTCATTGGCAAGTAATAGTTATTATAGGTGATAAACCAGTGTTCCTGATACTCAGCTTACGTTCATATATTAAACAATTGTATTTCTCTTTCAGTACAAGTGGTTTACATCCAGCAACAAATCCACCTGTCCACTTTGTCGAGAGACATTCTTCTGAAATAAAACTTTCTTTCTGTGAACAAAGTAATAAATGAAGAGGAGGCAATAAACTGTATGTTGAAAGAAGCTAACTGCTTGGAAATAATGTCAGTTACTTTTAATTCTTGACTAGTGAGATATGACACATATTTACCTCTGGACTTTTTTTTGTAAGTTTGAAGATTCTTCTTTGATATAAAGAAATACATAAGAATAATTTATTTTAATTTGTATATTTTTAAGATATTGAAATATATTAAAAATTTGAAAAATTCAGAAATAATGCAGATTTATGTCTGAAAAGTGGTGTTAAAGCCATAGCATAGTTGATTAAAACCTCTTATTTTAGGTATATTCTAACATCATGTTATGCACTTAACCCAGGTCATGCCTTTTAACAGGTAAATTTAACATAGGTGGTATAAAGACTTGATTTTTGATTATAGAGCATTCATAATAGTTCCTCTTACGGGGAAAAGAGAATGTTGTTGCTGTTAGACATTAAGGCATGGAACTAGTGTGATAACCTTCTGTTAAAGCATAAAATTGAAACATAGCATGCTCTAAATTAACATGTTTATAAACTGAGCTTTCACCTTTAACAGTCTCATTTTCCCAAAAACCCTCAGCCATCCAGCACCCTAAAACCAAGAAAACTCAGAAGCCCAAGTAAGTAGAGAGAGTACAATCATTCCTGCATGACAGTGAAAAACACTACCTATTTATTGCCGATTTGGCTTTTAAAGAGAAGGCGTACGCACTGATCAATTCTTGTTTTCATTATTGCAGTTAGTGTCTTCATTAGCTGGCAAATTAACTATCACTGAATGTACACTGTACTTCCACTGTCCCAGAATAATAAGGATTGTAAGTGAACATGATAGATGTATCAGAATTTGTCTTCAACCATACATTTTTTTCATGCTTTTTTTTTAACAGCAGTAGCATACTAATATATTCTAACTTGGATGGTATTTGTGGTGGATTTCTTTAAAAAGTCAATAAAAGGGGGGGAATAAATGCATTTTTTCAGTCTCTGTAGTCTCTGGATTGCTGTCTCTTCCTCTGTGTGATAAACTTTCAGAAATTAATAGTATAAATTTTCAGATGCTGAGTTTATAGCATATTTAATTGGCTGTACCTCAACAGCTGTTTTTTTTTTTTTTTTACATTCTGTATGTTTTCTCAAAGTTGGTACCTTTTGAGGTGACAGCTCTAGAAATAATTTTTATCTGTTGATAACTTCAGTCTGTTTCTAACAGGTAACACAGGTCTTCCAGAGGAGAAATTTCTTTATGTTTTTTGAGGAAGAGAGAATGGAAAGGATTTAAAACTGGTATTGAAAAGGTCTAACTGAAAACATAGATTAAGGAGCAAGCTGTACTGTTTCATAGTTACTGATACTAAAACTCCAGGATTGTCTCCATTGCATCACTTTGATTATTCTAAATTACTTCTGTGCAAGTTTAATAACTGATTTGAAGGCCAGTTGTGGTTAACCAGGTATTGCTTGAAAAGAGCCATCTTAAACTCTTCTAGCAGACCCTAACTTGCAAATTGTCTACTAGGAACAGCCTTGTAGAGAGCTTTTGTCTTGGTTCTGCTAGAACAAAGAAGTGCAGGCATTTGCAAAGCAGCAGTATGTCTTTTGACACGTACTTGCTGACAGAGCAATGCCTAGGGGTCTGGGCAAGCAGAATTTTTGTGTTCTTCTTGTTAAGTTTGACACTACGTAGAAAGTCTCTATCTGCCATGTAACTTATTCTTGTGTGCACTGAATGCAGGAATATGCTTCCCAAAACTCTCCAGAAAGCATTGCGTTCTTTGGTCTTCTAGGAGAAGGGAATAGGTGTGCCCTGGCAAATGCTAAGTGTATGTGCAGACACAGCAAATTTCAAAATTTAAAAAAAAGAAGTTAACTGGTGTGTCACTAGTTCCTAGTCTTCACCAGGATGATGGGAGCATGATAGGTGAGTTCTGTAAGAAGTGATTCCTGTGGTGTTACCTGGATTGCATTTTGACAAGTGCTTCCACTAAAGTTGCAGCAGACAGCAATACAGTGGGGCCAGAACTGACTCATGATTTATTAAAGTGGACACAAATATTTTCTTGTCCAAATACCCAGTTGTTAGATAGTCCAGTGCAATCGTTTTTTGTTGAAAGCATGTTATGTTTTATTACACTTTTTGTTCTGATCTTCTGATTTTCATTATTCTGTCCTTTATAAATTAAAACTGCATACACTGTTGAGCATTGTGATCTACTGTGCCAGATGACTGCCCTTTTTTATCTGTGATTATCTCTTTTAAAACTAATTCTTTAGTTATAACTAAAAGCTAGACAGATTAATTAAAACTTCCTTTTGTTAAACCTGTAGTTTGATTCTATTACATGTTTTGACTACATCTTAAAATCTTCTTTTGATTTTATGACTTTTACTCAGCAACCTAACTTTGTTAGCCGAAGTGGTTAACAACACAAAACTTCTAGAGCCGTCTAAGGATGACAGTGTTTTGGTTCATTCAAACAGCCCTGCGGCTATGATTATAACCTCAAAACCCATGATTCTACATAAAAGCAAAATTGCTAGGCATAAAACCTCTTCTCCTTAGTTTTGGAAGGGAAAACTGAAAAAAAAAAATAAAGTGTGGCTTAGCAAAGGGTCTGCCATCAAGTCAGAAAGGTTCTAGAAGTAGGAAGAAGTCATGTTGAAATATGACTTCTCAGAATTGGTAAGTTGGTAAGCTGCAAGAACAAAACTGCTTAAATTCTTCAGTGGAAAACTGGAAACACATGTTATTTCACAGGTGGCCACAAACTTTCCTCTCAGTTTCTCAACTTTGACATTCCTTAGACAAGTTATTCAGAAGGTAAGAATCAACAAAGTCCTGAGTGGAGCCTTACTTTGGTCAATGAAATGCATTTTTTTGTACATAGTAAAAATGTCAAGTAACACCCTTAACATGACTGCGTCTTCCCTCTAAATCTTCCTGCTCTGTGTTTGTGTTCACATTCATGTTTATCCATTTAAAAACAAAGTGACAGTACAGTTACTGAAGGGGATGCATTAACTGTTTGAATTGTTGAACTGTAGTGTTGCACTTCAGTGGTTGTGAAAGCTGGGGAATGGTGACAATCGCCACTGCACCCTTCCTGTAATCCTCTCCTTTTTTGTATTTTCTTCAGGATGTATAAGGAACAACTTTCATGCCAGACTAGTATAAGTTAACTTTTGACCTGTGTGAGTCAAAAGTCGTTCTCACATTCCTTTGCAGTAAAATACCTCAAATGGTCTAGCTAGGTTTGCAGTCACGTTTTTCTGCTACCACACATTATTCTGCCTCTCCAAAACCTTTTTTTTTCAGTCTCCTAGGTAAGTTTTTTGGGTGATCAGCTCAAAACATGGAAGAAATCTTAATGTTTGTGTAAGCTGGATAAGTACAGACTTGTAAGTTTAGTTCTGAAGTCAGTGCCTCAGCATCCTACAAGAAAACCTTGTGACCTTAGTCCCCACGTAAAAGCTAGCTGATGGTTTATGATAACATCACTTGACACAAACCCTTAAAGGTCAGTTTCTCTGAAAGCATTCTCCCAGACAGCATGAGCAGTGCTGCATGTGAGCAAAACATTTTCCTTGCAGGACTGTGCCCACAGCACATGTCTCACAATACTGCTGGGGCAGGGCTCTGTTAGAACTTTCTGTGGGCACCCCGAGGGGGAGGAGGCTGCAGAGGAAAGCATCTGCTGGTCAGGAAATAGCTTCCTCTTTTGGATAGTGATTTTGAGGGAGGACTTTTATTCCACTTCTCTAAGTAGAGTCACTGTTTTCAGCTACCCAGTAACTAGCCTTTTTAACAGCATCTCACATGCTTTTTTTCCCCTTAATCACAGATGAGAACTCTTCATCTAATCTACGTACTCCAGTGTCATACCCTCCTTGTAAAATAGCATAAAAGGCAGCACAATCACCACAATATTGCCCAGAAGACTTCAGGAGAGTAATAGCCTGCCTTTGTCCCAGCTCTTGAGATTACACTTAATGCATCTTTCTATTCAGAAGTACCTGTTTCTATTGTAAGGAAACAAAACTCAGTAACTGCGCCTTACACCTGTAAAAGTGCCTGATACTACATCAAAATGAGTAACACTGATTCAAAGTATTAACAGCTAGTCTACACCAAATGAAAAGAGGAAGAACTATATCAAGTACATTATTTTAATAAGCCACAATGACAAATATACAAATACATATTTATAGAGTGCTTAAGTGTAAATGCAATAGGGTAGGGTATTTCACAGTTTCCCCACAACTGTCCTGCAGCTAGCCAGAGGACAACTGTACCTCTGACAGCAGGTAATAGCTGGTTAACATCCAGAATAAAAATAAATATAGACTCTTGATCAGCTTTCACTGCAGTAATCAGGAAGTGAAGATACACCTTAAGAGGGTGAAAATCTTGGCTTAAAACCTCATTTGACAACTTCAGTACTCTGTTGAACTTTCTGCATGCCTAGTATCTGGAAGGGTAAGAGCAGCTACCCAGACTTCCTAAATTTGAGGATAGTAAGCATCTCTTGTCCTGCTTGCCTGGAAAGTACTCGTGTGCCTTCTAAGCCACGTTTCTTCATTGTTTCCAGAATTTCATCTGTAATTGAAAGTGCAGCGTTACAACCAAGTTTATATAGAAACCAGCTATAAAAGGCAGTCCTAATACATCTGCCAAACATAAGCTGTAAAGCAAAGATTATAAACTGTCCTCTTATTCTTTCAGACCGTAATTTTTATGCAAAATAGCCTTCCACCAAGAACAAATAAAGTTTACCATTTACTAATTGAAGTTCTGGATTTTGGTATTATTAATAGCAATGAACAATTCAGTTAAAGCTAATTTCTAGGAAAAAACTGTGGTAGCACCATCTTCCAAAACCTGGCTAATCAATGAGGTGTGAAAGAATAATCTTTCTTGAAACTACGTGATAGTGTATAGCCATTAAGCATTAGATCAGAAGGAGCAAGTCCAAATCTTTTCTCTATGCATGTCAAAATGAAGGAAAGCCATCACATTTCCAACTAAAGGCTTAGGCCTTCTAAGTTTACACCACCATCCTCTTTCATGAGAAAGGGTTGGCGTGGCTTCATTACTTAGTTCAGAAGGTTTACAGTCACCTGTCAGGCTTGGAACTGAAGTCTTGCAGAGCTGCTGGGGTCAGGACTTACATATTACCATTTTCCAAACTAGCTCGTGGAGTTCCTGGTTTTGGTAAATTTGGTTATAGTTTTTGGTCTAGCTCACATTACACTGGATGCACAAGGCATGAATTCAGAAAAAGGATTCCAAGAGGCATCAGGTTATGTAAAAGTCCCTCTGCAGATTAGCACCCACGCAAACTTGAGAGATGAGAAGCACAAGAGCCCACAGAGATGCCACGGTTTGTATGAAGCATGCAGATATACTCCTGCCGTCTACAGCATTTCTAAATAATGATCTAGAACATCTATACGAATTTCAATACATGCTGTCAATCTTCAGTTAGCTGCTATCACCATGTGTTAGATTCAACTGATGTTATGTACTACTTTTTCTTGTTTACTGAAGTCTGATAACTTAATGCTGTGATCAACATTTTGATTAATACAGTGGTAAATCTGCTTTGACCCTTTTAAGGGTCAAAGGAAGGTGATCACCTGGATTATTTTCTTTAATTGTGACCAAGTAGAATAATCCTCCTGGTGAAAGTAGGTCTGGTACTAATGGAAAAACTCTATCCATTACTTCTCTGCCCTTTTTGCCACCAGCCCAGGATGCCTCTATTCCATGGCTTTCCACCTAGGAAGAATGAAAGCAAAGACTGTCATAATACAGAATGATAGAAGTGTCAGTGGTACTTATAAGAGAAACGTCACCATAATCTCTAGTTTAACATGTCTGCCATTAGAAATCTGACACCTTTGATTCAGCAGATTAGTTTCTGCAACATTACTTCAAGACTACTCCTATGTGATGAACACACTGCTTTTCTTTCAAGTTCTATTCTTAAACTGAATTAAGAGCTATATTTTGTCACGTTCTTTGTATGTATTTTCTTGTAATGTTTTATGAGTTTGTTTGCCAAGTGGAAGGTGGCTAGAAAACCCTTTAAGTGTTCATGGGTCACATTCTGACAGTAGGAGTCCGCAGAAGCTGAGGATATTTATTTTGCAGGGAAGAAAACCATTTTCTGTTGAGTCTTCTATAAGAATACCTTAGCATGCCAAACAGAAGCTTTACATGGTTTATACTTGATGGAGAAACTAGGTATTGAGAAGCAGCAGCTAGCAATCCTTATTCCCATGTAGTCTTTATAAGCAACTCGAGTAAATTATTTTCACTAAAACAATATTGTTACAAGTGCTGTTACAACAGTGCTGGTCCTACAACATCCTTTATGATTTCAGAAAACCCTGGAGTTTTCATACCAGAGCTTATTTGATTTGCCATCTTTCCTCTGACAGTAGAAATACCATTTTTATTGTGTATTTCAAATTTTTCCTACCTCTTCAGAAGGTGTTACCACATATGGTGGATTAAATAGCAGTAGATCGACATTCCCATTTAATCTTGGAGACAGTCCTTTGACCTATAGATGAAGTTGATGATTCTTTTGTTACTTTTTTTTTTTTGGAAACCTAAAGAATGCAAACATTTTTACAGAAATACAGTTACATAGTGCTGGGTATTCCGAGCATTTCACCCTGACTCAAGAACACTAAACTTTACTTTCTATGTGCAAGAGAAGCATCAAGAGTAAGTACCTGTGCATAGCAGAACAATCTCAGTAGTCTTAAGACTATCTTATGTATGGGGTGTAGAAGAGCAAGAGACACATGCGGACACAAAGGTAATATTTTATTCTTGCTCAGTTCAGAGTTTAAGTTAGATATAAAAGAATTTTGAATTTATCATCAGTTAATACTTGTTACCCAAAATGGCCAGTCTGTGAGAACTGCAGTTCAGTTCTCAAGTATGAGCAGTTGTTCATCCATTTTAGATCACATTTATTGTTGCCTATCTTCATCATCTTTTATAAGCATATATATTCAGGGTATTTTAAACAAATATCTTGCTAAAGAGATAGGAAACTTGGCTTTTCTCCAGACCAAATTTTGTGAGAAACAAAAAGTAACATCATACACGGTTCCTAATTAAATCAGAAAGGGCTGAGAACCAAGAACTCCATAGCATTAGTGGAAGGACTATGATAATGTCAGGTCACTGCAGAGTTCCTTGTGCAGCATTTTCCAAACTACATCTACATAATTTCTTTTTTAAATTAATTCAATGAATTTTTAAAGCTTGAATTTGAATTTTAGAGCTTGAGTAGTTTCGTTTTCCCTTCTTTCAGAAACACTTTGGCGTTTTGTTGTTTTCTTTTTTTCATCCGTGCTTATTAAGAGAATGTTTGTTCTAGACTTCATGGTTAGTTTTCAGTATCTCTAATAAGTATTAAAAAAAAAAATTACAAAAACTATAAAGAAGATATTATTGAAACATCTACCTTACCAAGTCAGTAATGACTGGCTGAAGGTGAACATTGTTAAGCAGAGCTGTCTCCAGTGTACAGTAAGCTGCCATTGGGTTGATATCCGTACATCTAAAAGCAAAATATTACAGAGTGTAAGTTACTGCCTACCGTATTGTAATGGGTTTACGTGGCAAGGTTTTGGTAGTGGGGGTGGCCACAGGGGTGGCTTCTTTAAAAGTTGCTAGAAGCT
>JAVKLA010000058.1:1745228-1762404 GCA_034782735.1 Sagittarius serpentarius | reverse complement strand
TGTCCTTATCTCGATCCACAAGTCTTTCGTTATATTCTCCCTCTCCTGTTTAATTAAGGAGGGGGAGTGAGAGAGCGACTTTGGTGGGTACCTGGCGTCCAGCCAGGGTCAACCCGTCACACGTATCTGGAAGTTTAACCCCTGTGAACCACATGCTAATTTCTGTGCTCTCAATGACAATATCCTTTCCAGCATCCTTTACTTTGCAAGTAAATAGCAAAAAACAGCCAGTAAAATACAATGTATCAGCAGCTAAACCATTCAACATTATACTGTAAGATTTAAGGGCTGTCTGAAAGCTGAAGTATAGGATTTCCTTTTCAACGCTAGCTCTGCATAAATACATACGCATACAAGTCTCTAGTAAGATTCAGTTACTGCCAACACCCAGGTAACTAATGTTATATCATCAGACCTCAGTAAGACTAGGCAGTGGCTAGAATTTAGGATTCAACCCAGCAAACACAAGTGCAAGGTTAGCAATTTGTCTAAGAATTGGGAAAATGGAATTCTAGTCACACCACTACTTAATTGTTACAGAACCTGAAGTAAATAGTTCAGGCTATCTTTGCTTTGATTTCCATATCTGTAGAACTGAGCTAATATTTCTTTGTGAAAAGAATGGTTTTTAAAATGTGAAAACGAGAAGTATATATATGTGAAGGCCAAGTATTCTTTGTTATTGCATGCGACAGTTTAAGTGCTATTATACTTACATGTACAGTGCACTAGATCCAATAATGGAAGAAGCTAGAAATGCTGAAACCACACCAGATCCAGATCCTATTTCAAGGCAGATCTCAACCCTAAAGACAGAAAACTTTGGATGACTTTTATTTGTAACATGTAAGAGCACTTGCAACAGACGCAAAATCAGTCAAGGCAGGGTTATGAACCTGCTGCCCTTCTCCCCAACGTGCTGAAATACTTGCCCATCACACAGCCCTCAAAGCCTGCATTGTTTCGTCTGTTTCGTAACGGCTGGCGGGCCTGCTGCTGCCCATACAGGCAATTCCTGCTTACCACAAGCCGCTTTGGGAAACATACGTTTCTCCAGTGCCTAACATTAAAGTTCCCGTTAAGCACACAGTCTCAGCGGTACAGGCTGCGCTCCTGCAGCATTTACTACTCATTCACTGCAGCAGGACGGAACCCCAGCAGAAGTTACTCCAACAGATCACCATGAAGCCGCCGAACGGAAGCGGGACTCGGGCGCGGAATACCTCAGGGGAGTTTCAGCCAGCTCCGGACAAACAGCAGCGGCAGGCAATTTCAAAGTAATCGCTCGTAAGATTAACTCCTTGGGCGATTTCTGTAGCGCTTATAGTCACGCAGACATACGTCAGCCGCGGAGACGACAGCCACCGACGGCGGGCAGCAACCCGAGCAGCTGTGCGACACCCACCGCCCCTTCGGGCCCCAGACACGGCCATTTTACCACATTCAAGCACGTGCCGCCGCCGCGGCGGTAAGCGCCAGCCCTCCGCCCAGCCGCCGGCGCACCGACCCCCAGCGTGCCACCCCACAGCCAGCCCCAGAGGAGCAGCGGGCCCCGCACGGCCGCCCTCCCCTCAGCCCGCCGCCCGCCCTGCTCACAGCGGGAAGGCGTCGCCCACCTCCCTCCAGGGCCTGAAACCCGCTGAGCAGCAGCTCGCTCCGCCGCGGGGCTCCCCCGCCGCGCCTACCGAGCCTGCCTCAGGCGGGCCGCGTCCCGCTCCAGAGCGTCCAGCAGCAGGAAGGTGTCCTCGGCCGGCTAGTACACCTCCCGGAAGGGGCCGTGCGGCCCCACGTGGCCGTACCGCGGAGTGGGCAGCGGCGCCGCTGCCGCCGCCATGGCTGTTCCCGCCCCGCCCGGCGGCGCGCATGCGCAGGCACACCCACCCCTTCCGCCCGGCGCGGCAGCGGCAGGGGGCGGGGCCAAGGGTTCTGCGCGGCGCGCTCTCGCCGCGAGAGGAAAGCGTGTGCCTGCGCGGGGCTGCCGCGGCTGCGGGCCGGGAGGTTCCGCACCACTCGCGCCGCCGACACCGCCAATGGGAGGGCGCCGTCTTGGCCCCGCCCCCAGCGCGGGCCTAACAGCCGCTGGCCAGGCCCAAGGGCGGTGGCGGCGGCGGCGGCGGCGGCGGCACTTCAGGTACCCTGGCGGCCCCCGTTGGCGTCGTTGTTAGCGGGGTTCGGGCGTTGGCTTCCCGTGAAAGCTGCCATTCTCAGTGAAGTTCCAACGTCAGGTCTCATCGTGCCGCTTCAGTTGATCCAACATAAAAAATCTTCACTAAGCCTGTTGAAGCGTGCACAGCCATCCCCACAGTGGGTGACCTGACCGTTCAGGAAGACTGATGTGAAGGGGACCTGTTACTCTGCCTTAGTGTTTTTGCGTCAGCTTCCCAAATTAGTTGCTTTTCCATCACAAGAAAGTACCACCTTTGCAAGGCAACTTAGCAGGAAGCCAAACGAAAGAGGTGCTGAGGAGGTTTCTGAGTGTCAGTTCTACAGCGAATCACACAGGGGAAAGACTGACGTCAATAGTCAACTTCAATGAAGCTCTTTCCTCCAGTTACGAAAGAACATGCTTCTGTGATTCTTTGCCAGCAACACTTGACAGCATCCTTGGTCCAATCCTATGAACTCCAGAATTCTAAGAAAAATGTGGGTCTGCAAAACTAAAAATTGAGGGGAAACTTCAGAGCACAGATCAGATTAATAGTTTGCTCTACACAACAAAACACAAATGAGCAAACAAATTCTGATCAAAAGCAGGGGAGAGAGGTGTACGAGTCCTAATTTCCACGAAATGTCAGTGTTCAATTATTAATGCACTGAGCACTCAAATTCTGAGAGTGAGATGAATGTCTAGGTCAATGCAGGAAAAGGGTGATGCTAATAAACAGGCCAGAATCTTAATTTTTTTTTAATAATAATTTCAAAGGACATCAGTTTTGGGAAAAGAATTAAAAAAAAATGACCATGACTAATCCAGTAGATTAATCTTTGTTGACTTAAGTACACTTAAGGGTTGAGGCATGTCTCGTTTGCTAGCCTCCATTTTTGGCTCTGGAACAAGGGAAAGATAACCAATTTCCATTTTTCACTTGCAACTGTAAATGGCCTCTGTAAAACAGAGGGTATCTTCCATTCCTACAGATGAAGAAGTGGAATTTTGAGCAGCTTATAGTTAATAAAAGCAGCTAACTCATTTTGAAGCTAGGTTTATTCTGTTTATTTCTGTATCCACCATAGGTCAGCTTTGCATAGGAATTCAGGAAAACTCAGAAAGGGAGTTTCTGCTTCATGGGAGCATCTTATCCTTTACTCTCCATTGCAGAGAACTGTGAAATAGATACTTTGTCCTGAAAGCTTATAGTTCATCTATTCCACATACCCATGTGAGGAAAAAAAATATGTCATCAATATACTTAGTCCTTGCAGTAACAAGAAATTTTTGAGGGTAAATTCTCTTAGAGAAAGGACTATGCCTGCACACTGGAGACAAAAAAAAAAAAAAAAAAAAGCGCAGCAAACGCTGAATCTCCATGACTCTTACGGCAGGGGACAATTCCATTTTCACTGCAGATGTGGTGGCTGGTGTTACCTGACTCACGTGTTGGACACCAGCTCACTAACCAGGTATCTGGAAGATTTAGCTGAAGATTCAGTATTAGTGCATCCTGCCTCACATCTGCCTTTAGCTGTGGCCCACCTTCAGCATTTCTAAGTAAAAACAACACACTCCTCTTTAGCCTCAAAGCCAATGCTTTTACAAGTAGCCAACAGAAATTATGGAGAATCATAATTAATATACCGGAAATACATGCAAAGAATTATGATCAGTCAGTAGTAAGCAAGTGTCCTTTATGTCCAGTCTTTTGGGGTAAGTCAATGCAATCAGATATCCAGAGATTAATAATCAGAGACCTAAGGATGAGGTTTTAACTCAAGGATCATTTTTGTCCTGTCACAGAAATGAAATTGTCAAGCTTTATCTTAAAACAGTTTAGGTTTCTTGCTCCACTGCCTAGCATGTAAAGCAATTCTAGAAACTCCAAAGTTCAGAAAATTTCAATTTCCAGAGTAAATTTATTCATGGACCTGATCTGGTACTAGTATTACCTTTTAGTTTAAAATGTTATTTTCTCTTAATTTGTTCCCCCATATCACGTGTTGTCATAACCTATCTCAACCTTCATTTCACCCACAAAATTAACCGTTGTTGCCTCCTAATTTATGTCCTTACCGTGCTCTTTTGTGAACCTGTTCTGATAGGAGTTATTCTGTCTTTCAACATGGTACCCGCACACAGGCTAAGCAAGATGTTAGCCTGTGAGAAGACACTAATGGTTTCCTTTACTGGAAATCCCTTGGCTGATGCAGAGTAGGATTATCACATTTGTGTCAGAATGGCAGGTTCTGACAAAGGTTAAGATTAATCTGTCTGCTTTTCCTAAATTACCTCCATCATCAGCAGAGCTTGATAGGCTGCTTCAGGAGGCGGTAGTGAGCAGGCGCCTGGCTGGAGACAGTACCAGTTTTTTAAATGCCAAAGGAAACCCGGTAGATACTCCTTCATTTCATCTGTCTTCCCAGTGATTTGCTGCTGCTCCAGAGGAACAAGTACTTGTAAAACATATTAAGCTTGCATAAAATTCCATTACTTTGGCAGAATGAAGTCATGTTAAGAGACAGGATTTTGCACTGTGCCCATATTAGGAAAATTAATTCTTTGGATATATTTTTTTAATCTCTACAGGTGGTCGGGCTTTGGAGTGCAGTAGAAGAAATGACTTCACCATCTTCAGCAGTACTGGTTGTTATTTTTGGCTGTTTCATACTTCATGAAATCTGGTTAATTATTATTGGGGGTTTTTTTAATACTTATAAGTCTTTCTGGGTGAATTTTATAAAACATTTATTTTTATTGCTTATATAACTACCTAAAATGTTTTTCTTGGTAGACAGCTATAGTGTTTTTGCCAAAACAGATTCTATTTCAATTTTGGGAAATTGTTGGAAAGCTAATATTCCCGTTTCCAGTAGTGCCTGTGCCATGTTATTAAACTAGGCTTTATGGAGATGAAAAATTGTTCTTGACAGGAATCATAACCATTTGTTTACACTAACTAAGCTGTATGGCTCTATCCCATTTGGAATTCAGTGCTGTTCCTCTCATACAGTGATGCTTAACCCATAACTTCCTAGCTGCCTGTCAGCCCCCAGAGGTCTCCATTGTAAACTTCTCAAACATTTCACGGCTGCATCTGGCCCTCTGCGTCCCGGAAGAGACATAGGCCTGTGCTGGACCTGTGAATAATCCTGTTTCTGTGCATTTGAGGAAGTGGAGCCACCAGGATCACTGTAAAGACAGAACTGCTAAGAGAGGTCTGGAAGAAATCTCTTTATCTGTCTGTGTAGTCTAGCAGGCAACCACATCATATAATCTCTTCCTTAAACTGAGCAGATATCTTCCTAAAAGTAGGTAGGTTTTTTGCCTTCAATATTTCTAATGAAAAGTCATTGTAACACTTCAGTGTTCAAATGATTAGAAACCTTGCAATTCCCAGCCTAAATGTGGTGGTGATAGGTTTTATACTCATTTAGTCTTCTGGCAAGTATGTAAGCTTAAGCAATTCTTGTTCATAGTTTTTGCTTGATGGATTTGTAGACAAAGAAAGACTCTCATCAGCCTTTATTTTGCTTGACTAAATAAGATGTGCTCTTAAAGGTTTCCTGTCATAAGACATTCATTTCTCTTACCACTCTTTTAGACTTTCCACGTATGGATTCAAGTCTGGCTTCCCTCTGAATGTGACTTGTACAAAACACTCCAGGTAACGCCTCACTGATGCTTTGCAGAATTTACTGGCTTCATTATCTCTCCTGGAACTTTCCTGGTACATCCCAGGATCATTATTGCATTTTCCTCATAGAAATGGTTTCTTACCATTTTGTGATCGGCTCTTTTTCCTCAGTTTTTCCTCAATGGTTTCCAAATAACTGACTATAAAGTGAGAATTCTGTAGCATTTTATTGTTTCTACTAATCCATTTTGCATGCCTGTTGCTCACGTTCTGGTCATTTTGTTCCCTCTGCTTGATGTCTCCTGACTTCACGTTGTCATTAGAGTGATCTCAAGGATATTGAGAAAAACACTAAGTAAGATCAGCTCCAAGACTGGTATTTCAGGAAGTCACCACTAGTGACTTCTAACCTGACACTATTCCTTTTCAGTGTGAAGAAGGACTATCTAAACTTTATTCAGTTTCTTGTTTACCTCATGTTCCCTCTGCCAATTCTGTCATCTCCAGCTTAGTTCATACTTTTCCATGTAACATCACATCAAAAGCTGCATGAGAGTCTAAGTAGATTCACTGTGCTTCGTTTTTCTTGTTTAAAAATGGAGATAGACGCTGCAGTAATGTAGCAAGAGGTACTGCCTTTGCCATCATGGCCAAAATCGTCATCCGTCATCCCAGCTTGATGGTATGGAGGTCCTGCTGCTTTCCTGCTTGCCTTTTTGACATGTGTGTGAAACTTTTTGCTCTATGTTTTAATATCTTCATTAAGACTACTTCAAATTGATTTTAACAATTCTTATTTTACATTGCATTTTCTAGCTTGTAAGACAGCTTTTTTACTGATCAGTCTTTTTTTTTTCTATTACTTTTTGACACTGCATATTCACAATATCTTGCTTGAGATGGTTATTTAACTAATTAGGTTTGAAGCTTATTCCTGCACACATTCATTCCCATACTTCCACCTTTAACCATGACCAAATATTTTGATCCCCTTTTGACCTGAAGCAATTAAAACCTCTTTCACATTCACATCCTGAAATCCCTTCCATAGTTTGATTTATTTCATTCAATTATTCTCTTAATTATTAAAGCTTGTCATTTTAGAATAGCGAGTTTTAGTTACAGACCTACTTTTGTTTATCTTTTAATTATATTAAATTATTCCATGGTCAGTCATGTAAGTTCATTTTCCGTGACATCCTTGAAGTAACAAACTCATTACTTACCAAAGTCAAAAGTAGTATCATCTTTTTACTGCTTCCCTGACTATTAAGTGAAGAACTATGCTACTGTTGATGTGAAGAACACTTGGACCTTACTCATTTCTAGTCTTTGGATAATTAACTTCTTTTTCCAAGTGTCACATTTCCCAATTACATTTCCCTTTCTGATCATATTACTGAGTTCCCTAACCATACCAAACGCCAAACTTTGGCATTTATACTCCAATAAATCTTTTCTACTCCCCGTTCTCCATAGATACTGTCAGATAAGTCAATGCTGGTTTTACACACTGTTCTTTCTTTTGTATTTCTAAGGTGAATAGCTTGAATCTTTTTGCACTTCCTTGCATCCCTATTGACTGATGAAAATTCTTGCCCCTTACATCGTGACTTTGCTTCAATATACCATGGCCTGGTAATGTTTAATCACAGCTGTGGAATTTTTAGACCTGCTAAGGAAAGGTCCAGGGATGACATGTTAGAGAGTAAGAATCATGGATACTTGTTCATAGCCCTTCCTGAAAAGATCCCAGAGTGCATGCTATACTTTACAAACCAATTACCAACTATTCTATTGAAAGAATTACATCACTCATCATTGAAATGCAGCTACCCCAGGGAGAAGGCAGGGAACTTTTTAAGAGCATACAAAAGTATTTCAACACTTCAGGAGTGAAAATTAATAATACCATAATCAACTGAGCAGAAAGAGAATGTTTAGGTAAGTAGTCATATATAGTTGTTTTAACTGGATGTAGGCCAGAAACCTAGGAAAAACTTACTGCTAATGCAAAAACTGGAACTGGGATTTTTAAGTCACAAATGATCAAGTCCTTGGTTTACATTTACATCTTAAAACACAACACCTCAAGCAGAAGAGTCATAGTGGAGCTTTCTTTTCTAACTGGGTTATCAACATTGCCTCCTTCAGTGGGTAGGAATGATGTCTGATTTCCCCAAGAACTAACAACAGTGGGCCTGAGGGGAGATTGGCTCCTTCAGCTATTTTCAGGGCATTTCTGCTTTTTCTTGCCATTTTAAACTGTCAGGTTTTATAGGTTAAAAAATATTTTACTGCATTGGTTTCTGACAAACAAACTACCAATGTAAGAGTTTCGCTGACTGCCTGTGTGCCCAAATACCGAAGAGAAGTCTCTATCATGACTTCTAGTTTTGAGTGTGCTTTCTTATTTTGTCTCCAGAGACTTTGAATGGCAAATTCAGAGGCAGAGAGAAAACAGGAAAATGATGTGCAGTCACAAGGCAATATTCCTTCGTGACGATCGTAAAAGATCAGGAGTCCTTTTTAAAAAGGTTAAAAATAAGGTGGATTACTCTAATCAATGTGTTAGTCTGTCAGCAGCACTCGTGACAGTCTAAAATGTAGCTGTATTCCTTGTGTGTTTTACCTAGAACCACCACCTACAGGAAGGTGTAAGGGGTTGATTTAGAATCTATTACAAATAGCAAAACTGCAATGCAGTCAGGCTCAGTAAGATCATGGCAAGGAGTTTACCAAAGAAATAGCTGGTTTGAATGTATGCATACATAATACAGAGACTTTTATTGTTTTTTCATTACAATATTAATGAAATTTATGTATCTGCAGGGAGAAATGTGACGCAGAAGAAAAACGTACTGGCTAGAAGGGCATTCTCCTAAGGCTGTATACAATAGAAAAAAATCTTCTAGGGTACACATTCAGCAAACATGTTCTAAAAAGGATGAAAGATCTCTCCTGTTTCAGAACTCAGGTGGAATGGACATTTTCATTACATGGATAATGGATAATTTCTATATGTGTCAGTCCACTGGAACTGGAGTGAAACAGAACTTACTGAACAGCTAAGCAGAAGTGACTGAATAAATTCAGAGGTTATCCCAAGAGGGACAGTTTTTCCTGCATCTCCTTAAGAAAGCTCTGTGGTTGCTAAATCTTTCTCTCCTTGTTTGATAGAACATTAAAGCCTATGGAGCCAGCCAGAGATAACACCTTCCATTTTGGCTTCAAGAACATTTAACAAGGGAACTGAAGAATATGTACTCGGTTTCCAGGATAAAAACAGGTTGACAAATTGCTCAAATTATCTGAAATAGTTCTGATATTGTACAGGACTGTATAGAGAAGCAGCAACACTACAGTCAGTCCGTTATTTAAATTGGTCAGTGTTAGAGAAAACTATAATAAACACCAATCTTGTCTTGTTGTAGGCCTCTGAGTAGGTATAAATACAGCAGATTAAATCTTTACCTATTTGAAATTATTATAACTTTATTGACTTCAGCAGAGTCATAACTACTCTAGTATTCATAAACAAAAGATAGAAAAACTGGACAGAACAATTGTAATTGTCCATATACATGTCAGAGTAAATTTGTCATCACTCTTCAGAAAATCAATTACTGTCATGGAAAATCAGTGAAAATCTGTTTAACAAATGCAAGAGAGACCATAGGAATAGCTTAGGTTAGAACAGGAGAGAAAACAAAATTGAAAATATAATACTATTATATATATTGGTGTTGATGTATATAAGCATACATATATTTATAATAGCATTATATAAAAATGATATTGTATACACATATGTTACCTGACGATGTATATATATTTATGTACATATATAATAATATTTATTGTATATTGGTTTCATAAAGAAGCTCATAAATGGGTGATGGAAAGCTGTTGAAGCCAGGGAAAGACTGACTTTCTAAATAATAGATCAGGATGATAGGGAAGGGAAGAGTAAGACTAAAATGTGATTGAAGCTTTTAAAGCAGTGAATGCTGAAAACTACATTGTATGAACAGAAGAAACTGAAACTTCAAGTGAGTTCTCAGGAACTCATAAAACTTAAAGGCAAGAAATATATTTTTTTCCACAGTATATAATTAAGTAATAGAACTAATTTTCAAAATATGTAAATGAAGCCAACAGTTTGAAGCAATTTATTTAAGGAACAGACAATAAAAGACTAACACTTTTGCTTCAAATAAAAAGCAGCTGTCCACAAATGGGCATTTAGAGTAAGATTTATTAAACAGATTTTTCAAACATTGTGCACTGATGGGGCTAATCTACATTAAGAGTGACTACTGAGAGTTGTTATTTAGTAGAGAAAATATCATTTTTTTCTGTTGACTCGCTGAAGCAGGTGACACCAGGAGAAACTCACTAAGCAAAGTGATGCAGTTGGAACTGAGTCATCTTTAAGGAAGACGCCTAAGAGCAACCAAACATCATGAGAAGGTTTGAGCTGATTTTTTTTTACCTGACTATTTCTATAAAAAGGCGGGCAATAACAGGCTCAAAGAGTCACTCAGCTGGGAAGGGGCTTCAGGTCTCTGGTCCAACCTCCTGCCCAAAGCAGGGTCATCTCTGGTTTCAGACAAGGCTGCCTGGGGCTTTCTCTGGGCAGGTCTTGAAACCCTGCAAAGATGGAGCCCACATAACCTCACTGGCAACCTGTTCCATCGCTTGACTATACTCAGGATGAGAATGCTGTTCTTTATATTCAGCCTGAACCTCTCCTGTTTCAACTTGTGTCCATTGCTTCTTGTCCTTCCACCACAGAAATGGTCCTCCCAGTTGTTCATCTGAAAACTTGCTCAGGAGTACATTATAATACAATGTGCTTGTAAAAACGTCAGGGAAAACACCCACCCTGGAGAAGATTTCGTGTACCTTCTGGCTGACACTGCCGATACCGAGTCACGGACACTGATACCAGATTAGGCAGGCTGTGGTTCTTGCATTTGTGTTATGTCTCTCTCTTTTTGTTTGGATATATTATGAACATTTTGCCAGCACCTTCTTATCCATACTATTTCCTGGACAATTTTAATGTGTTCACACAGTCAGAAAAGGAAAGCGTGACTATTAAATTAAACAAAATCTGCATGTAATTATGTTTTGAGTGTCAGTTTTCCCTGTGTGTATTTTAGTATGAAAATCTAATAAAGAGATATTAAAAAGGATTTTCACTTCAAAACAACCTTGAAATGTCTTTCATAATGACATTTGATATTCCATTACAGTCATGCTTCAAAAGCGGAGGGGTTAGGCAGCTGTCTAGCAAAACTGTGGATGTTGATGTAGCTAGCTTAGTAGGTACTGGACAGAACGTGTCATCAGGCACCTCAGAGGAAAGATTTTCTTGAGGGTTATATAAATAAAGCATCTTGACAGACTTAGGAAAAAGACACTAATGTTATGCAAAATGTGTGTTGTCTATAGCTGTATATATTGTAGATGATTGATGAGTATACATTGTAAAAGTTCAGGTCATAAGTATTCACGTAATGCTACTTTAGTAGAATAATTTCTGAAACCTTACATTGTTCAGTCAAAAAAAGAATAGCAAAATTTGGCCCGTAATGAAGGACCTTATCAAAGTACAAGACAGTCAAGATAAGACTGCCACCAAAATAGTCTAACTTAATGCTAAGGACTACGGATGGGTGTCCACATTTGCTGTGGCTTTCCATGGCATCAAACTTCTGCTAGCACTGAATAAATAATGAAGCAATCCTGTATTTCATGGGGTTTGCAGGTTTTCAATATCTTTATATCAAGACTTTAATTAAATTTCCTAGTTTTTTTAAGGAAAAGGAAAAGATACAAAAAAGCGTGACTGAAAGAAGAAACTAAAGATATTGTGGGAAGGAGCCTGAAGATTAGCTTTTTTTTGGCTGAGTTAGCTGATCTACAATCAGAAAGTGAGATTTGGGCAACTTTTATTTTTGGATTGTAAGGCTACATAGTGTAACATTTTCATTGGACTGCGCTCAAATTGAGTCTTTGTCCAGCAACAACAGCCCCCTTAAGCTGTCCGTTTTTCACATGCACACCTGTTAATATATTTTAAAGGAAATACTAAAAATATGTTACAAATAGAGACATAACATCTGTCAGTAAGAATAAATGAGGTGATTTAGAATTGTATTAAAATCTCCAAGGTGCCTGGTTCGTGAGCCATGCTCTAAAGTGTTGCCGATTGACCTCAGCTGGAAATGGGATATAGCAGAGCAAGTAAAAGTGCTGCAACGGATCCTTGTCACTGTGTAGCACATCATACTCTCGCTTCGGTCTCTTAGTGTGGAGCTCAAGTTTGTAAGAAATGTCGGAAAATATTTTGTGATGCGTGGTGAGATGGGTCAAATGTAGTCAAAGCTCTGTAGATCTGCATCTATTGCATAGTTACATGTTAACTTGGAGGACTGAACTCAGAGATCCACTTCGTCCCTTTCAGCAGCAAATCCCCAGCCGGGAGCAAAGAGGGAAATAATGGGCTGGGGATTTAAAACTGCAAAGGCTGAGAAGTTGAGGAGGAACTCACAGGGGCAAAATTCTGAGCAAGAAGAGTCATTATAAAACAAAAGGCAAGCTCCACCTTGAAACAAGGAAAATGTTATTTGCTTTAGAAAGACCTCAGTATTTCTTGTATTGTGTAAGATACACTGCAATTTGTTTTCCTTTTGCTGAGTCTGTATGTGTTTTCTTCAACTGCCACCTATATCAATGGTAAATGGGAATGTGCCAGAAGAGTTGGGGGATGTCTGATCTCTTGAGGCATCTTTGATGCCTAGACACAGGGACTGGCAGCCCCTGTCTTTTTTTGGAGACTTATTTCAGGAAAGTGTGTGTGGGAGCCTGCCCTCATGAAGCATGCTTCTGAGCTGATGGCTGGATCCTTCCTAATCAGGGAGAATCTAAAGTCTTTTAAGCCCAGCATATCTGTACTGACATAGAAATAGGATGGATAACTACAGAAAGGATTAATTGGCAGTGTTAATTTAAATACTAGGTGACCATAAATTCAAATGTGAATATTAGATATCAGAATTGCCATTTATTTTTTCTTCTAAAGGAGGTAATGCTTTCTAAAGGGAGTAAATGCTCCCTAAATTGTAGACACCCTCTAGTTATCTATAATACCCTCACTTGACAAACAACAATCTTTCGAAACATTACTTTCGAAACTAATAACTTGAACAGATGTTCAGTCAAACAAATATTTTATGAGAGATGTCAGTAAGCTCTAGGAGATAAAATTTGGGATGGAAATCAAAACTTGTAAATAGATACATAAACAAGGTCACTATTTAATAGGTCTATAGCAATTACACATGGAAGAAATATGTTATAAATCCTTTCTGCCTGTCATAGTGCAGTACATATGTTAAAGAAAACAAAACCAATCAAACACTGAAAGGTGAGCTGGTGGTCTGATTAGCTAATGTAATTCTCCCAAATAAAATTAATTTTTTCTAAAATATTCTAGATGTTACAGTTAAACCTATCAAATAACAATTCATACGGCCCTGTTTTTTTCATTTCCAGCTTAAAATAACAATACTGACCTTGGCACGAGGTAAATTCTTGAGATTAATGACCAGCTTGGGTTAATGATCTGTGGCTGTGCTGCTGACCTTCATCTCTTCCCAGCTGCTCATTAATCCTCAGGAAATTTACTGCACCTTGGTTGTTATTACTTACATAGCCCGTGTACAAACCTCAGGAGCTGTGGCAAATATGTAAGCGGTACTTCGCATCGAGAACTCTTACAACAGAAAACAAAGCAAAACCAGCTTTGAAACTTTAAAAAATCAGAAAGGCAAATCATATGACTTTGATCAAAGTATTAGTAACAGCCTTCATTGTGTGCTGTTTTCTCAGTATGAGTCTTGGAGCAATTATTGAAGAATATTACAGAATATGAAAAAATGTAGCATTTGGCATTGACTCTCTGGTTCAGGCATTTCTAATACAGCTATCAACTTTGAATTTAAATGCCAAATACAATATTTTGCCTTGATGTAATTCTTCAAAGTACCATTCACTCTCCTTTCACTGGAAATGGTACAAATCAGAACAATGCTTTTATGAAGGTATGAGTGGGGAGGTTTTTGCTCATCAATTATTTTTCCCTATTCACCTGTCACATAGTTAACTCTTGCACTTAGCTACAGCTTATAGATGGAGATTATGAGGCAGAGAGGAGACTTTGTGGTGTCAAAGGTCTTACTGTTGAATTTGGACGTAACTAAACTTCCTTTTCCCTCCAAAAATGAACAAACAAGAAACCAGGAGTTTGAGTAGAAAGACACCCTAGAATACTTTAGCCATGTAAGTTAATGTCTGTAGAATTTTATTAAGCAAATACAATTTTCTTTGCAAATTAATGGCTTTAAAGGCCAAGAGGCTAATTATTATAGTGCAGACCACCCTCCTGTAGAACAGAATCTGTATAACCTCAGATAGGGTATGTGGAACATCCTTTATAAAAATACCCATTTGATTGACAGACTACCTCCTGCCTTGCACGTGGTACTTGGAAAGAAGGACAGCGCACAGCAGAGTGCCCTAAGGAGGAGCGTGGGAATGAACCAGGTCATTTCTTGGGTGAAACTTGGCACTGGCAGGGTACAAAGTGCACAAGTTTACACTTTTCTTTGATGAAGTCCGCTCCGTCTCGTGAGTGCACACGAGTAGGCCCAGGGCTAGTGCCCTCACCCGGACCTGCGGGCTCCTGCCACGCCGGGGGTACACAGGCAAAAAGAAAAGGTAGCAGGCCCTAACCTGTGTTCCTCCTCCCAAAACCGCTCACAAATAGACAGCTGTGTGCGACACATCTTATTTAAAGGTAAATTTGAAATTTATCCTGCTACTAATGCCGCAATATGAAGCCATACTTGGGCAAGGGTGCTTATTCTCCATCCGTCTATGAGCATCTCCAGCACTCCATGGCAGGAGGAGTAGGAAAAAAACAGATTCCCCAGTCATCAGCAAGTTGAATAATGTCAGCCTGGCTCTGCGTCATGCTGGTAGCAGTCAGAGGCCAGGCTTGGCACGGTTTGCTTCACTGTGGAGCCACTGTTCCACTTGCGATGGTGGTGGGCTCCCTGCAGGTCTTCCGAAGCTGGCTGCTTTTCGCTTTCGTTAGTCTTTATTGGCATGTTTGTGAATGGTTTTGCTAAGGAGAAAAGATCTTATTTAATTTAAAATTGCACAGCATCCTCCATCCTCTTCCATTCTTTGTGACTTCCTCATTTCAGTTTTCTACCAACCTAGGCCCTGCATTGCCTACCAGCAGTGTTCTGCCTAAGAAAAATTGGATAAGAAGGTGTGAAATTGCTGTATTTTAACCAACTAGGAAGAAAACCAGTGAAAGATGTAAGGATTTTTTTTTTCCCATAAACAATTGATCACCATGCCTTCCCAGCATTCCCAAGTCTGCCAGTCTGAGAGGCAAAAAACCCCAGGAACAGAAATAAAACAGCTACTAAATGTTTTATTTCCAGTGTAATTTCTGGCTCTGTGCAGATGCGGACCAAGCAAGCGAAGCAGTGGTTTTCTCAAGAGAAGAAAAAGCATAAAAATGCAGTTACTTTATAAGGACTGTTGTTATGGCAAGAGCACTTTTTAACGAGAAGGAGAAGAGTCATCTTTCTTCACACACTATATATAACTTTATAATCCCTCCCTTCAAACTATTTGCTTGCAACATAAACTGCATCCAAAAATCCATGAAACTCTTCAAGAAGTTAACATTTTATTGAAAGTTTCCCTACTACATTTTCATAATACCAAAGTACAAACAATTTGACTTTCCTCTAGATCAAAGAGGATTCTACTGAGATAAAATGAGAGGCAGTTCCAAAGTTAGTCAAAAGTCTGGTTTAATGCAAGTGTAGTATCTTGTAATGGAGGGGAAGAAGGAAGAGAACAGGTCAGGAACTGACATGGATTTTATCTTTTGAAGCCCCGTGGTCTGGTGAGGTAAAGATGGAAGTCTTCAGTCAGCAGCAAGATGTTCAGAAAACCATCTGAATTCAGCTACGGACTTGTTTTCTGGGGACAGAGGTGGATGTGGGAGCTGGCAGTTGGTTGCCATAACAAGGGACAAGAGGCTGAAGATTTCCAGGGGTCAGCCAAGCTGGCTGCTGGGAAAAGAAGAAGAGTGAGTGGATGAATAATGAAGGAAGGAATAGATGCTATCCATCTCAGATAGCCTGCAATACCATTTTAATATACCAGGCAGCTTGATGTACCTCTTGAATTACCAGCTAAGATGCAGATTTTTGCTTATTTTCAGGGAGACTGAAAGAACTCAGTAAGAAAATATGCAAGTAACAGAACTTCATTGTTTTGGCCAATCCATAACATGAACTGAAATGTTTTTTTCTCCATATCTCTTTTGACCTTGTGACATACCACTAACATGAAGTTTATCTAAAAATTCTTTTTTCAAGTATTTTTTCTAGTGTCACACTGACATTGGAGTGATATTTTTAGAAATGTCAGCAATACAGGTAATAAACATTAACAATTTAACTAGAAGTAAAAAATTATGCATGACTCATTACACTTTCAGCCCTTTTCCAGCTTTGTCTCAATATCCCATACCTGAAGCAAACATCCTCAAATACGTGGTTATTGATTAACAGCAGCTAGCTTGAAAAGAATTCTAGAAATGGAGAGCTATTTAGACAAACACACAATGAAACACACAGTTTGGTATCTCAACAGAGATTTCTTTCTTTCCTCCTGGCAGAAAAAGAATATATTAATGAAGAGCTCAGGTTACTAAATATATATGACATGCATATATTTAGTACTGACAGAAGTAGCTTAATGCCAACTGAGATTTTCCAAAGTCGCTACAAATCCTTGCTTAAAGGATTGTTATGCATAATTATGTATTAATAGCAGCAATTTGATGATTTTAATTAAAAAACACATTGAAGGAAGAAGATGCAGAAGGCAGAATAACTTTCTTTTTAATAGATTAACAAAGGGACTGAATTAAAATCACCTAGGTGAATTTAAATTCTATATTCCTTAACTTTTGAATGCCTCACTTTACAAGCAACTGTTATTTTAGTGTAGTTAAAATGCGTGATGCTCATGTAAAGGAAGGATAATAAGATGCAGTAAATCAATATGCTTTAAAATCACCAGATACCTGCCATAAAAGTAATGAATATCTCTGCAATAAAAGCAGTTTGTCTGGAAATCTTCATGTTGGTATTTTTCTTCATTGTTAATGGTAATGTTTAACAGCTTCCAACAGCCTGCTGTAAACATAGAATCACAGAATCATAGAATGGCTTGGGCTGGAAGGGACCATCAAAGGCCATCAAGTCCAACCCCCCTGCGGT
>JAVKLA010000058.1:1688781-1745128 GCA_034782735.1 Sagittarius serpentarius | reverse complement strand
CCCTCTGATCATCTTCGTAGCCCTCCTTTGGACCCGCTCCAGCAGGTCCGTGTCTTTCTTGAACTGAGGGCTCCAGACAGTACAGGTAAGTTTCATATTATCCCTATTATCATCTTGCTTAACTTGTTTTGCTGTAAGGCACTCACAAAAAGAAAAAGCAAAACTATGATAAACAAGATTCAAAGGAATAAAAGAGAATCTCACCTGACCTTTGTGTGTTGAGGCTGCATCTATGCTATTCTGGAGCTGTACAGGGGTTTTAAAATGAACTGCTTGCCTCTGTTTCGCCGTGCATTGATCCAACATATGGAGCGCTTTCAGGATATGTGAATGGGCATCCCTTTAGATGCTCCTCTGGGAGCTCCTCGTCAGCTGCATGCCAGGCCTGGATGGGGATACTGTGAGTCGGGGTGTAGGCTGCATCCCTCTGGGAGATCCTCCAGTATCCTCACTCCCTGCCACTCACATCCACCACTGCCCTGTGCCAGTGCTCCTGGTAGATGTGCAGCTTTTTGTACATTTTGTACCTTTCACCTGCAAAGCTGATGGAGTGGGAGGGGAGTGCTTAACGATTATGGAGGAGTTGGGACCTTTGGCTCATAGCTCCGGAGCAGGGATCTATATGGCAAGTCTGTCTCCAGTCCCCCTGGAGACGTGGGCTGCAGGAGAGCCTTCCTGCGTGACCTCTGTGCGCATCAAAGACAGCCCATCTGTTGGGCACCCAGCACCGGTGCCCAGCTCCCTCCTGGGGGATTGAGCCCATACAGCCCCCCAGACATCTCCACACAGATGCTGCCTGGCGGTCTCCTCCTCACCACAAACGTGGTGGGTGGTGGCCAGGGGAACGGTGCCATGCCCAGCGGGAGCGCGGTGGAGATACTGCCCCTGTCCCCAGTCGCGTGAGAGGCAAGCTCAGGCTGAAGGGTTTCTGAGTATTTAGTTACTGGCTGAGGAGGAGCCGCCAGTCGTAACTCTTTTCTCCCCCTCCTCTGCATTCCCACCAGCACAATTCACATGGCTGCCTGCCTTCGGTGCCATGGGCAGCAGGAGTGCCGGCCTGCCCCTGCACGTCCTCTGCCGTGCAGAGCCAGCGTGGCAGCGAGCTCGCCCCTTGGCTTTGAGGGACTGGAGGTTTGCAGGAGCTCAGCAGCCTGCCTGCAGGATTGCTTCCCTTCCCGCTCTGAGCAGGCGCCCCACAGGCGGGATCCGCCAAGGGGGATCTTCCCAGCGAAGAGCTGCTGCGTTCGCTGGTGGGCCATTGCTGCCCGTGGCGCCCTGTCTGGCCACGCTGTCTCCTCCACCGCGGTGGTGGGTTGGGCGTGCGGGCGCTGCTGGAAGCTGCGTGTCGGCATGCGGGGAGGCAGCCCGTGGTGTTCGCTGCCAACCCTGTAGCACGTAAGACCATACCTCAGTCTGGATGGCAGTAGCATGGCACAGCTACCAGGTAAGATGCCCCTGGCCTTGCCTGAAGGCACTGTCAACTCCCTGGATCAAATCCCTGTCTCCGGCTGCAGACAAGAGCAGGTGCCTGGACAAGAGCGTAAGAAGAGGGCAGATACGTTGGGGTATTCCTAATATACCGCCTTGTCTTCCAGTACATACAAGGGATATGTTTTATTTTCTGACCAGCTCCTCTTGCCCAAAATTACTTGCTAAAGGCCTGAGCAGCATCCATCCAGAATAGGTACCCCAGCCTTCCCCTCCTGATGACAGGAGAGCAGGTCCATCGCCACTGTGGCACAGGGAAGAACAACTTTGGGCTCTCTCTGAATGACCACCTGCAAATTTGAGTGCACAGGAGCCATGGAGGGTGGAGGGAGTAGTGAAGGAGGGCTACACATACTGCTGAGCAGGTTTCAAAGCTACGTGGAGCAGTTGACACAGACGAGTCTTGGACAGGCCTGTAGAGTTAGGGCCTGTACAGGGGTCTTCTCTGACCCGTTTTCTGGTGAGGAAATAGAAAAGATGCTTAAATCTACCATTACGCCCACTTCCATCCACCTGAGGGGATTAGGCTGTCCGTTCCCCGTCCAAGGCAGGATCAACAGCACTGTAGTCACTCCTGACAGATACATATACGGTGTGTCCTTAAAGACATCTGTGATGCAGGCTCCGTAGTTTTCTTGGCAATCTACTATGTTTCTGCATTTTCCTTAAAATTAGAAAGGACTTTTCAAAATGCCTATCCTAAACAGCTTTCACTTCAGTTCAAGCCTGTGTCTCCTTGTTGTTTCTACCAAAGACACAGAGAAAAAAGATTACTCCTTGCAGTAACCTTCAGTAAAAGATTGTTAGGGTACCTACCTTTGAGTTGTCTGCTCAGTATGTGTATATATGTATATTATGTCTTTTAAGGCATACTCTCTGAAAAAGCGTTCCACTTAAGGAGTGTGTTGAAATCTACAGCGAGGGCTGTACAAAGTTCCTTCCCAAATAAAACTATTATTTAGTGCTTAATTATCTGCTACCAGTTTGAATAGATGCTGCAGTTAAATATGGTCACACCCGATTCACAACATATGTGCTAGAACAAGAGGAAAACAATTAGTCTTTCTGTTCTATTCACATCACATTTACTGCGGAGAAGAATTTTCTTTCTTCATGCAGGAAGATTTTTAAAAGGGTTTCTTTTTCTCTCTAGCCATGCCAACATTCCTTTCATATTAGAAAACTTCAACGTATTTAAGCCCCCATTCAAAGCACGGTTTGTAGTACAAACATGCTACAGTTGTCAACACACAATGCACAAACACATGGGGGCAAAAATAGACCGAGCAGAGTGGCTGCTAGCCCGTATTGCTAAACTGCTTGTGGAAGGGGGCAATGAAACTATTTTTACTAACAGCCAGCCAAGCTCTTCAAAGTCTCAGAAAGTCTATATTTGGAGTAATTATATGACTATGTTACATCTTCCCTAATTACGGCAGTCATGTTATATAATGAAATTATTCAGCTATTTCCCTTTGTGTGAGAAATGGCCCCAGATGGTCGCCCTCATCCATTTCATACCAGCGTAGTGCAGCAGTACTACTTATTAAGAGCACATGGGGAAATATTTTAAGTGCAGTGTAACTAGCTTTATACTGCAGTTCATTTTAAAGAAATAAACAATCCTCAAATTTTTTTATTCCACAAATGTTCTATAAAATTCTTGTTATATCCAGGCTCTTACAACATAATTTTAGAAGCTGGCAAAGGAAATAAGCATTATAAAAGCCAATCACTATTCTGTATGATTCACGACGTACAAAGTGGTAAAACTAGTGTTGCCTATAGGATTTAAGATGTATACTCAATAATAAAAAAAGTTCAATCTCTATAAAATATAATTTACCTCAGCACACTTTTGCTTCATCTGCTTGGATTCCACAGGTTAGCTTTATAACACAACCAAGGAGACAATAGTTATTATTGAAATTCCACCTGTCCCCAGTGGTATGTACCCAAAAATGATGCCAAGTCTAGCATGACATCAAAATGAATTCACTCACACAAGAGCAGAATTAGCCTAACTGCAGGCATTTGATAGTATCCAGACACTCTTAGAAAAGCGAGAAAAGCTAAACTGGGCTGAATTTTGATTGGGGAAAATATTAAGCAAAAACAAGGTGCTAAGGTTTCTGCTGAATATTCATCTCTGAAAATTATTTCGTTAGCCTTCTCCTTTAGTGCTTAGGTGCACTGGGGCACTATTACTCAAAGGGATGACAGTAGTATATACACAAGACCATCTTATTGCATCCTAATTGAACAATACAATAAGCTCCAAGCGCTTATGCACATCGTTAAGAGAGAATATTTGTGGAACGGCTCCTGCAAGCCTTACCTTCAAAGATGACGGAATAAAACCAGAATCAGATAGATGTATTGCAGTGCCAGTCCCAAGCTGGTTTTCTAAGAGAACAAAAATCCCTTTTCTTTACTTGTTTGCAGGTGGTCATGCATACTAGTTTTTAAACTCTTTGAGTTTTTGTGAAGGCTGTTTTTTGCATAGTGTGTCTGAAATAGGAGCCGTTTGGAACAGAGTCCTGGGTTAGATTTTTCAAGATTCCTTAGATTTATCCATAAAAAAAAAAGTGAGTTATCTACATATAAACTGGCAGAGAGGGGGATCTGAAATTGAGTGTTTTTTTAAAGAAACATTTGGAACTCAGTGTCTTTAAAAGTATTGTTTCCTGTAAGTGGAAGTCTGTCTTCAGGAGATGGCCCATAAAGTCTTCTACTGATGCAGGATGCTTGACCCTTCATCTAAATGCCGGCATCCCCTTCTTCCTACAGTTGCTGCTCAGCAGTGTTGGCTGGCAGTTCCTCCAGTCCCCTTCAGAAAGGAGCTCAGGCTCTGCAGGCTTTGCAAGTCATTCCGTAAAGTCCCTGGAGGGGTAAAACCAGCCTCCCCTGGGAAGATGTCACACTATGTGGGTGAGGGGACACTGGAGGAACAGATTACAAGGGAAATGCAGGTGCAGGTGGGGAAAGTTGCTTTGTGTGTGTGCGCACGCGCCCGAGATCTTGCAGAGGAAACGTCAAGAGCAGAGGTGGAAATACATCAGGATGAAATGGAAGGGAGTTATGAGGTACAGTAGAAAACTGGAACAGATTTTGAAGAGGGTACAGCCTCTCTTTTACCTAATGGCAGTTGTTTGGTGATTGAGGGAACAGCGAGGGTGTTAACTTGTTAGCACAAGTGCCTATGCAGTGCCCTGTTTTTTGTGGCAACGCTTCCTGGTATTAGTGGAGAAATAGGTAACTACCTTACGGAAAGGCTGGAAATAACATGATGTACACAAGTCTTTTGCAAGGCACAAAAGATTGTCACCACTGAATGATTTAACGGATCATTTCTGTAGCCTATTGTGTTGCATTCAATTGCTGAGTCATCCCTTTTAGTGTCCATGAGGTTTATTAAGGTCACAGCTTCTTTCTGGTGTCATAGTGCAATTGAATTGCTAATGTAATAGTTAACATGCAGCTCACGAATGGATATTTTTCCCCTGAAAGAGAGATTTAGGTGAGGATACTCAATATTAACTTGAGCAGATTTGTCAAAAGGATACAGGCCAAAAAAAAAAGAGGGGGGGGTGTGGGGAAATAAAGTAAAAGATCCAGCATTCCCTGGCAGATAAATCTGTGATGGCTAAATGTATCTGACAGTTATAGTAGCATTTTGCTAAACAACATCTAGAGTTCCTTTAGTGCATAGTTTGTCAGGACACTGTTGTTCCTTGAGAACATAAAATTCATGCCTAAATATTGGAAGCATATTGTAATTAAAATTACTGCTTTATTAATAGGTGGCTTGTGAGCTATGTGATACCCCACTCCAGCAAAATTGGAAATAGTACTAACAAACAGCCATACTTGATGAACTGAAACAGGATCTAGAAATTCAATGTAAGTACAATCTATTATAAAGTGGGGAAAGCATCTGTATGGATCAGAGTGTAACCATGGAAATATATGGGATTTTGAATTGAAGCTCAAAGTTTATTTCTAAAAATCCAAGCAGTCTTATATTTTTACATACTTTTGCTTGCCACATTATACATGAGATGATCCTTTAAAAGTTCTTAGGAAGGCATTGTTGAGACTGAAAATTCAGAGGGACCTGGTTTTTAAGATTTAGCATTCCTAACACAATGCTGTTACACAGGCAGTAGAAGGTGCTCTTGTAACAGCAAACAATATTCCTTGATTGACCAGTTAGAGCTCAGAATTATCCTGCCTGTCATGTAGCCCAGCATCCTGTATTTCAAAAGCCATGGAGCCAAATGATTGCACAACCTAGTTGTTTTTAATCAAGCAAGGCCAGTTTTAGTTACATTGAAGTGTACAGAAAGAGCTATACTTTTCAAAGTTTCAGTTGATCTCTTGGGTATCTTCAGACAAAGACTTCTAAATTGTATAAATACATGCTATTGCTGCTAGGATTGCATGTGGTTTTATGCATGAAGAATGGTGTGAGGAATTTGATTGGGAGTAAGGAAATAAAAGTCAGTATCATACATGTGTTTCATGCAATACTAGCGTTGGCGTAGCCCCTATGGTCTCAGTACCCAAGAGGCAGGATTTCCTCACTATTGCTTGGGATAACAAGTTATTGGATAATAGTTTTCCAGAAGTTTATTCCAGGTCTTAACCTCACCTAGATCTTTCCATAGGACTTAAGCACTGGCCCTGCTCTTCTTCTTAAACACTACCCAATGTCCTGATAAGATCTGCCTCTAAAACACAAACACAACTGGCTTTCCCACCTTGCCTTGACTCTCCCAAAAGTTCAAGCCTCCCATAAATTCTTCAACAGCATACCTTCCTGATGTGGGGACTTACCCTGTTGCTTTTGCTCACTTTCTCAAGTCCTCCATCTCTGGCAGCTGGCTTGTCCCTCACCCCTGGAAGTTCTGACAATTAAGATGGTGCAGAATATTTCTCTTAAATAGAGCACAAAAGCTAATTTCTACTATGTATGTTTTTTCTGTGTATCCATTAGGATAGTTCAGTGTGAAGTAACTTTTACTGTTTCACAGTGTCAGCTGTTTGGAAATCTATGCTTGCAGTCTTCATGAATGGGAGCTGTGTTTTTGCAGTTAACGGTGATGGAGGAAAACTCAACCATTTTTCAGTTGTTTTAACACCCTATCTGAGAGCTGAGAGCATGTTTGTATCTGAGCATTGCTGCAGCTCTACAAGAGGGCTGGCACTTTCCAAGCCTTTTTATGTCCCTGGGTAAAATAAAGCATGCAATTGTGGAAAAGAGCTGGCAACTGAACAGCTGTTGAAGGTTTCTGGTTCCAATGGTTGGGACGTGGATCTCAGCATTCGGAGAATGAGGTTCACGGAGAAACAGATAAGTAACACGTTACGTTAGCCAGAACATTTAAAAAAAATGTTAAAATTTTCTTTAGACATTAATGGATGAATTTCAATTCATCCCTCTAAGATCCAAAACAACTTACAGCTGTTACTTTCTGGAGGAAGATGCCTCCAGTATTTTAATTCTGACTATGCACTGGAAACACCGGTATGTTTTCACTTGCATCTTAATATCAGTATATCAATACTAATATCATCATTCTCTAAATAAGTCCCTTTCATGGATTTTTATAGTTTGTGATGCTTCCCTGTGTGAAGAAAGTACAGTGTATTTTTGTTAGGCTTCAGTCTGCCAGAAGGTTTTAGTGTCATTTTGATACATATGAAACTCAAGCTAAAATGAAAACTCATCCTTCTAATTATGTAACAGTAAGTTAGAAAATACTAGTACATGCAATTTTATCGGCTTAGTAGGTAGTGAAAGGACCCTGATTATTAGGACTAAGGTGTATCAGTTTGGGTGACAACATTTCTATTCACCTACCTAAATGCAGCCCATTTTCTGGGGTGTTTGGGCATCCGTAATGAGGTGGAGCAGCAGGAGGTCAGTATGAATGAAAACCTGACCATTTTATGGTGAGTCCAGACTGCCTATGAAAACTTTGGCACCTGTCTTCCATTTTCAGCCCAAGGTGCTTATTTGCATGCAATTAATTAGGAACAGTTTAGTTAAAAGATTATTTACACAACTTTTTAACTAACACCAATGTCTACCTGCAGAATGAAGCTAGCCTTTCCCATTAAATGCATTTTAAAAGGTAGAATAATGTACCTACCATGTTTTAACGATCTTGAACCGTCTCCTAAATTTCCTGTAATACGAGTAGAGTGCTAGTGAGATTGCACTAACAATGTGATCCTGCATTGGGTTGTTATCTTGTTCTGTTGTAAATTAAGACACTTGAATGCTGTAAGACTTGAAAATGGGCCACCAAAGAGAGTCACACAAGTAGCAGCGCAAATGTGTCAAAGCAGTTTGGAAAAAATCTGAGCGAGAAGATGGGCAACAGGTAAATTCTACTGTGTGTACTGAAATCCCAGACTCTGAGCTGGTGGCCACTGCCAGCTGGAGCAGTGTTGTGCCGGGGACTTGCATCGTATACGGCTGCGGTGCGGAATCTGGGCTGGCAATCTGTGGCAGAACTTCAGTCTCTTACCCAGGCTGCATGTGAGTGTTACTGCCAGTCTTTCCACTTACTTACCTTGCTTGCTTTTGGTTTTGTCTCTTATCGAACGTGAACGAAGTAATAACAGCTTTCTTTTCTTGCAGCTTCAAAGCAGTCTTACAGACCTTGCAAAAGTGACAGAAGAGTTACTGAAGAAGCAATTCTTGGTCCATTTTTTCCTGAAATTTAAAGCTACATATTCTTAGAATCATAAAAATAATTTTAGCTTGCGCTAAGTTACACTTTTTAAACTGATGCTCTTTCCCATTTGAGTAGGGCCATCACAGAATCTGTTTCAAGATACCTTATTTGATCAGGAATAATCTTGCCTTGCCTCAGCTGTCCTCTACTGCTGAGATCAAAGTATCTTGGGTATCTTCTACACCTGTATCTCCTGATTAGTTACAATATTAGTAATAAGACAAATCAAAAGGATACATGCTTAAAGATGTCCTAAATATTGCAGATAGTAATACATAAGAACTTGACAATGATATTTTAGAAGCAAAAAGGAAACTGATGTTTTGAAGCCAAGATTTCAAAAAAATAATCAGCAATTTTGGTGCTGCTGTTTCCACATATTATCCACTAGAGACAGTTTAAATACAGAATATTTTCAAGAAGTTTCTAATAAACACTGTTGAAAGTGCCACAGTTTGTCCACTCAAAACTAACATAATTTTAAAGTCTGATTTCCATAATGGAATCATATCTAGATATAGTGAGAAAGCATCGATACACTTCTATAATCCTTTTATTTGATTTTATGAGGGATTTAATTTTAAATAATAAATGTAACTGTCTACAATTAAATGAAAAACATTAGCTTGGCTTTTTGTATTGACACTATTTCATTTGAAAAGGTGATCTTTTCTGGGCAATGAAAAACGTATCCTGAGGGGTACTGCAGGGTAAAACATTCAAGGCATACTCCCTTTTTTGTGTGGGGGAACTTGGAACAGTAATTCTAAGCATACAAAGTGCTTCCATTTTCTTAAGCACTTACACAGTCTTCATTAATATAGTACTTGACCTCTCCTAGTCTGTGGTGCATAGGAGTTACCCACGTGCTGATAAGGCAGGGAAGGACCGCTGCCCGATCAGACCAGTACAGAAATTCAGGCCCAAAGAGACGAGCAGCCGTAGTTCAGGTTGTTGAAGACAACTGTGACAGAGCAGGGAACAGAAATCACTTCAGATCACAGATCAACACATAGTTAGAGAGATGTGCCTACTTTGTAAATTCACTGGTGTGTCTCCTGTTTTCAGCTTCCTATGCACTCCCACTGCATACCTCTCACATAACGAAAGCAAACATCAAAAGCAAATATCAAACCCATACTTTTATATGAAAGAATATTTTAACAATGGAGAAAATTTTACCTACCTTCTTCCAGTTGTAAGACAATTGAATTTTCATCCTACTTAGAACTGAAGTAAAAAAACCTGCCCCAAACCTGTGAGAATATATACTGAATAACTTAGGCCATAAGGTGAATACTATAAAACATTCTGATGCAGAATGCACAAGTCATTGCCAGTGGCAAATGCAGCATCAGTTACATTGAAAAAGTAATCTCTGGTTTTTACATTATAGCTACAAGATGAAACTAAGTGTTTGCTAAACAACTTCGAGCTAAACCATCCATTGCTAGCAAACAGGAAATAATCACATTTTCTTCAATTATATAGTTTTAGGAAATACTGCCAGCTGTGTTGTCAAAGCACTGAATAGTGCCATGCTAGAAGCCATGTAATTAAGTACACAGCAAGATCGGATTATAGCTTGCTAAAACCGTTACTTTTTCACACCTGAGACTATTACTCTTTGAATTAACAGGAAGAATAGGATATCCTGGTTTCAGGCACTGCTTTAAGTCCTATGTTTGCAACAGTATTTTATTCTAAACACTGAAAATTCAGCTCATCTAAATTAAATAGGATTCTCTGTTGTTAACAATTTGTTAAAACAGCATTCAACATTTTCGCTCATCAGTGCTGATCCATCTAATTTTCTGTCCAAGGATCCTCAGTCTAAAGCCTGTTCTCTATTCTTTTATTTGTAGCTTTTGTCCCCTATAACCAGTTTACACAAGAATCCATGTAGTCTGTTCCCTCTGTTGATAGTGATGTATTACAATGTCAGTTCTCCATATAATAAATGTTCACTTTGAGCACTGCCTGCGAGATGTTAACAAGAAAAAGCATTGAAACGCATAACATTACTGTGGAGATACTTTTGCAATAACCCAATTCTATCTCCCATAAGCTACAAGAAAGTCGAACAAAGCACCAGCTCCGTTGTCAGTTTGGTGTGGCAACAAAAACATTTTTGGGGGATTGTAAGAGAACCCTGCAATGTTGGAAAAGGTATGGCTCCATCACCACAGCTAAGGGGGAGGCCACCGACATGGCACTTAAACATGAGAAAGAGGCTTTCAAAAAACCTGACGGTTTAAAATGCCTTGGGAGAAAAAATTGCCGGCCAAACAGCATGCCCGCTCTGGTTTGCGAGGAGCTGAGAGCATCCACTTCTTTTAATATGCATGCTTTCATCCCTGTCCAGTGCTGTTGTGTTTATTGCCATCCACACAAAGCCACTTGCAGATGAATCAATGGAAACGGCAGTGGCTTTGGGGTCCAGTCGTACTTTGTGGTTTTGAGGGAGGAAGGAAGAGTGAGTCTGTTTGCATTTATGTTCTAAATGTGATTCTTTATTTACAGCCCACTGCAGTTGTCCTTGTTAGCGACGGTATGCATTACAGACTGAAAAGCTGTGCCAAGAAGTTTCCATAAAAATTTTTAAGTAAAAAGAAGAAAAAAGGAAATTTAGAATTACATGATCACGTCTAGTCAGTTGTTTCTTAATTGAAGCAAAGATTGGTGCTTTGCAAGGCACAGAATTCCAGATTCAACAGGTATTTCCCTAAATGAACTATGCTGTTCTTGTGCACAATAGACAGACTTTATCCCTTTGATAGCTTTGGCCTTTAAGATGGCACAGTACCCTGCACATCCTCAAACAGTACCACCAGACATCCTCAGATGCTTTGTTTGGCAGGACATTTGAATAGAGAAAATATGACAGGTAAAATGATAAATTCACCTGGAGAATCATTCCTGCCTCCTAAAAGGCAACCGTACTCATTACAGGTATAGTCACTGCACTAACATCTTCTAGTGGTTGAAGTTATGTTCGTGCTTAAAGTAGCTGGAGCTTCTGCAAACGATGCGCTGCAATACGACCAGGGCAGTGGCCTCTGCTGCTTTAGACACAGGACCGGTAGGGACCAGTGCATCCCCACACTCACAGCACAGTTTCCATTTGCTTTTTCCCATGCGTGTTCTGTGCACAATTCACTCCTTAAATGGATCTCACATTCCACCAGCCATCTCTCTCCCCACACGAGATATCCGACAGAGGACAGATCACCACATAGGGAAAATAGCCGGTGTGCTTTTTTTCTTAGACGGATTTTTGGCAAATGGGCAGACAGTTTAGAGCGTAAATGTTGTGAAATCCAGTTACTAAGTCACAAGGCATTCTCCTGTCCCTGATCAGCTTGCTTCTCTCAACCATGTGTGATACAGAGGTTGTGGTGCAGCTACCTCATGCTGTCTGTGTCCTTTAGAACCATGTCACTCGGACTGTCATCTTTGCCGTGTTCAGCTGATATGTTTTGCTTGTGCTTCCAGCATCCTCCTCCTGTTTTTGAAAATTACCTTCATCATCCTGGTATCTGGGTGACCAGTGTAGTTCTGGCGCTCTGAGTCTGCAGCCTCTTCTAGCACCAGCACAAGGGAGGGGAGGGAGTACCAGACAGAGGAGTTTAAGGAAGATTCCTTAGCCTTTGCAAACCAAGCACAATTTTTTATGAACAGATGTAACTAATAGCACCGGTCAGAGGCAGACAAGAGGCAGGAGAATGCAGGCATTGTGTAAGCTCCACACACATTTATGTCACAGTTGAATCCTGATCTCCAACACTCCCTTTGACCTCACATTCAATTTCCTTTTGTATACAACCTGCCAGCCATGTTCCACTGGGCAGTGCTTTTGCAGTGTGCAGGGTGACCTCTGAGGACATTGATGACATAATTAAGATATCTCAAAAACAGGGCAAGCTTTAAACATTCACATCTGGAAGCGCTAGATGTATGCTTGGAAGTCCTCTGATGTCTTGCAGAAATCGGTATTTGCTGTATCCCATCTCAATGTTCCAAATCTTGCTTTAAAGTGAACAGAACAGGAGGAAGTTTATTTTGTTCTGAACATGGGTATGAGTCTAGTTCAGGACTTTGTAATTAGTTAGCTTATTTCACAGAACACTGCATATGGCATGCAGCAAGTGATTCCAAAATGAGTAATAAATTAACCTGTAAAAAATGTGAAACTTTGGCTCATGACAGATTGCCAAACAAGTGTTGGGTGCTGGATATTATTTTGATTTTTAACACCTGCAAGCACATGGAGATTTATTTCTGCATCACGCTGCTAGCCTGAAGCCACAGATGTATTTTGCTCATATTGCAAACAGGCTTATCTGGAGTTTAGGGTTTAACTTCTGATTAAGCTTTCAGGTGCTAATGCAACAACAACGATTATTTTAAGATGAGTGGTTGTACCTATTCCAGTTATGCTGTGCTGCTTCAGCAAATTTTTAATTCTCACGTATGCATTTATTTTGTAGTTTATCTTGGCATTGCAAGAAACATTCTTCATTCACCTTTTGAAATGCCAGCAGTCTCCTCCTATATACATCTTTTACATGCATTCTTATAGGAGAGAGTTTCTGACAGGCTGTAAGAAGTCTGGTAATTTTATTTCTGACCTGGACATTAAAGGTTGTGCAAGTGTGCTGTGAGAGGGTCTTCCTTATTTTCCTGTTCCTTTTACCCAGACAATTGGCTCAGCCAGCGTGCAGAAAGCATCATTGTAACTACCACATACAACATCTGAATTTAGGACTCCCATGATATTGAACAGAGAGTGAATTAGTGAATTGATCTCACTACAATAATACAGTAGATTTTTGCTGGCAATATAATAAAATAAGCTTTTTATTTTAATAAATTTTTGTTCTCCTCCTGCATTCAAACTGTTCCCAGCAATTAGAGAAGAACATTGTAAATTCTCTTCTGATTTATGGAACCTTAAATAATTTTCTTCAGTGGAACTTATCCTGCTGGTTGTATGGTCAACACATGTTAAACACTTGCTCTGTAAAAGCACTCCTAAGCTCATTAAACTCAGAAGAAAACCCCAAGAATTTAAAAGAAGCTAAAGTAATAATGTAAGTTTAAAATAAATTGAGTGGTTTTCTTTGTCTTAAAAATGTGGTGTTAAAAAAGAATTGATAACGTAAAAACATCTACTTTTTGGTAGATTATGTTTCAGTTTTTTAAAAACAGGGTTGTAGTTATCATAAATGAAAACCTCTAATACACACATGCGTTTAACTAAACACAATAAAGCCTGCAGAATCACGCTGTGACGGCGGTGCAGACACCAGAGGTGTCAGGAGAGAATTAAGGCATTGCTCTGTTAGGGGGACGGCTTCCCTGTTACAGTCTCCACTTGAAAAGGAAGACCTGAGGGTGACCCCCTTCTTCGTCTTCTAATGTCTGTCTTAAGGCTACTTCCGAGTCGCAGTGAACACTAGCCCACGTTGAAGAGCCTAGCTCTGGCACCGTGGGACTCGGTATGGGCTGCAAACGCCGGCCCAGAGGCTGCCCCGTGCCCCGCACTGCGGCCAGTGGATTCTCCGACCACATCCTTCCAGGGGGAAGCCAACTGGGTTTGTCCCCACGGGCTCCTGTCGTACCTTTGCTATAGAGTGTGAATCTCAGGCTTGCCCTCTGGCTTCTCTGAGCTGCAGTGCTGTGTTCTTGTGTCCTTCGCGAGACCTCTGATTTTGTCTATGGTGAGAGACAGGACCACGGGGCAGAGGAACCCAGTGCTGCCACGCCGTGTCTTTGTACATGCAGGCACTCAAAAGAGTACTTGCTTTTTAGGGGCCATTTGGGAAATATAATTTGCAGTCTTCAGGTGCCCACTATGTGGCTGCAGGGATGATAATTCAACAATATTTTGGTCTTCCTTTGAAACAAAGTCAGCAGAGATACTGGGACCGCTGCCAGGTAAACATCAACATGTAATCTGTAATAAATTAGCAGTAACTTGTGTGGGAGAGACAAAAATGGCATCCCCCCACAGTCTTTGAAATCACATGAAATACATGATTACTGTACAGATAGTTAGGTTTGATATTTGGTTAGGTTTGATACATATTTCTAGGTCCCAAATCAGTGCGTATTTAATAGCAGCTATAACTTCTGGTAGCTCTTAGTCGTTCATGGGAAAGAATTTGATAGTGTTACTCTAGTTCCTGGGGGGGACATGTGCTTACACCCGCACCTTCCCCTCGTGCCTTTGATCCTACGCAGTGGTTTTGGAAGATGTCACGTTGGCTGAATAAGCAGCGAGTGCTGCACCAGGACGTGCTCAGGATTCGGCTACTGGTGGGCAGCAGCGTAGGTACGAGTGCCAAACTTTAGCTACAGTGAGGGCCTCTTTCTCCGGGGGTCTCTGTCAGTACCGTGAATCTTAAGTAGTAGCAAAGTCAGGCAAACTCAGCCCACGATGAGGATGCAGGCAATTCTGGGTGTTCACCTCAACTCCGATGGCTCCATTTGAATTTTGAAAATGCATACAGCTGCCTTGTGCGTGATAGTTCTCCTCTGCGAAATGGAGGTTGCGCTGTCTTATCTCTCCCACTCCAAAGGGTATGCTGAAATAATATTTTTCCTTTTTGCTCTATTGCTAGGATTTGCGCTTGTTATTTTAACTACTGTATCTAGTTTAAGTAGGGACTTTCGTCTCTATGATCAGGCCTTCTATTATTTTTTTAAAAACCAGTTTATTTGCTTGTCTTAAATTTTGTTTTAAAATGCTGTTCAGATTTGTTAACAGTTGATCGCTTATCTTGGAAAACAAGCTTCAAAAAGACATCCAAAGAAAATGTTTTTGTGCAACTCTTTAGACTGCAGATACAAAGTGAGTGACCTATAGCCTTTAATTAATAGACGCACTTATTGAATTGCGAATTTAATTGTCAGTGCTGTAAGAATTCCAGAAATAACTGAAGATTTAAATTCCTACAAAAATATGTTACCAAGTTGTCCTACCTCAAATCTGCAAGAAGAATGCTTTTGTTTATACAGCCCTTAGAGTGATTCATCCACATATTTCTAAATAGAGCTGATCTGTTTTTTTGCTAGGGGAAAAGGTTCTCTTCAGACCTTGATAAAGGCTAAATCACATCCATCTCCATGCAGACGCACAGAAGGCAAATTACAGTCTCCTGAAGCATGTAGAGAAGAACAACTGAAGCTGTTTATATCAGGTGGAGTGTGAACTTACTTACCTCCATGACTAGTTACTGGGGTGGCCATACAGCAAAGACAGCTAGCCTTATTCTAAGAGTTTCATACCATATTAGAGGGATTATACCTCAGTGTACAGTTTGGCCAGGGAAACTGAAAAGTCAGAAGCAAACATCATTTGGGTTGCGCTGAATATGAAGTTCCAACCTGAAAAAAAAATAAAAAATCTGCTTTCCAACCTGAAACACCTCTGAAAGGGTTTTGTGGAAAACGCAACAGAATTGGAGCAATGTGTTCCTACCTGGACCACCTCTAACAGGAACCAAGGACACAAAGGAACCAGCTTGCAGAACTTGTGGAGATGGGGTTGCTGGCAGTGCTAGCGCCATCTCCCTTTCATCCAGGCATCGGATAACCAGGGCACGCGCAGGCGTGACTCGCCTCTCTGCCTCATGGGGTTTGAACTTACTTCTTCTGCAAGAAGTATCATGGAGAGACTCGACTCTAGACCATACTGCTTGGGAACTGAGTTCCATAGTTAACAAAGCTCAGCTGTCTCACAGTCCTTTTAAGTCATTAATACCTCACTAATGAGGGCCTCAGCATCAATAGTTCTGATCTGCTGGTCTACTCTTGCGCTGCTTTGCTTGCTGATGCCTGCAGTCCCACATACATACCCTGTTCTTTGGACTGGCCCCCACCCTTTCTTCCAATTTCCCCCGCAGAGTGCTTCTGCTCCCCTTCTACTTGGTTTAGTCCTTGTCCTCCTTTGCTTTTGTCACCCCACCAAAACAAGGGAATGGCAACCCATGAACAACAGATCATAGTCACAACAGAAATTACACAGACTGGGATTTTTCAACGTGAAATGCTTCACCCCCATGCGTTCAAACTCATCTAAAAGACCTTTGCTTTTTCTTTTTTCAGCTATGTCTTCTGGGAAAGACCGTACTTGCATTTGTGTTTTTCAGTTATTCCTTGTCCTGTCTTTGGAGAACTGTCTGTTCTCTCATTGTTCGGGTACCGCTCTTCTCTCTGTTGCTACCTGCATGTTGCTCTTGCATTCACTCCGATGCTGTGATAACAGAGCTGCCCGTTTGCTGCAGTGAGGTGGAGTGGGCCACTTCACCTGACGAAGTACAGTAGGGGTGTGGTGAGAGTACAGACCCCTTAAGACATACTGAACGTGCACCAGAGAAGCCTGAAACGGCGTTTTGCTCTTGGAGTTGCTCTGTGAGGGTGCTGCAGCTCCCTACGCCCAGTGCCATAATGCAAGGCTCAGCGCAGAGGCACGGATGGTTTCAGGATCGGTAAGCGAAACAAATCTGAAACCAGTAGCTGCACAGGCAGGAATTTGTACAGGGATATAAGAAAGCAGCTTATATTTCATATCTCTTATGAAAAAGGCAGAAAGTCCAAATCGACTAAATAAGCTCCCTAAAGCATTTCCTGTTATTTACAAAAGTTCTAAGACATCTAGTTGCAAAATTAAGCACCTGATTTAGGAAGTGCCAGTCATGAGATTTTCTGGCCAACCTCAATGCCTCTGAATTATGATTCCGTTCTGCAAGTATTCTGGCCCACGTCTCATTTACAGTGCATGACTTATATGTACAAAGGAAAAGGATTTGGTTTTGCAAGTGAGGTCTTCATCTGATGTAGACTGAATAAAAACCATGCGATGGTATCTGACAGAGGTAATAGTGTCTCAGACGTTGCCTGCAGTTTAATACAATGTCTCCTGCCAAAGAGAGGGTTTATTGCCCGTCCCAACCTAGTAGCTTTTCTTTGTGTTGCACAGAGAATCCAGTTCAGCAAACACATACTAGCCACATGCAAAAGCCTTTTTGCTGAACTGGGGCCCTAGCAAATGTTGCCAACCACATTATCTTTTCTTTAAAAAATAACTTCTGATGATGATTTTGATTTGGAGAGGTTTCAGTTTCACATTAAATAAAAGACATCTATAAACTTTGATTAGTCTTTCCATACTCCATTGCCAATGCTCATTTTCAGTATCTTTTCACAGCCCCTTTTCCATTGCATTTAAGCTGCACATTTTTAAGGCAAAGCCTACCATCCTAAATACTCCCTTGGCAGCTGCAGCCAGCAGCTCTCACAGAACAGAGGTACCCAGCACTGTGCTTGGAAAACGTGCTTTTACTGACCTACTGACGAGGTGTAAAAAGCGATGTGGCAGGTCTTGCTGAAGGCCTCAAGCTGCAAATCAGTGGAAGCAGGTGTTTGTACCAGTAATTGTTTAGATATCCAATTATGTTTGCTACCAAATGCATGAAGAGTCTTATCAGAGTGTCCTATCTAATAGAAAGCAAAATAGATTACATGCCAGGATCAGCAGGTGGTTGAAATATATCATGTTGTTCCCGTGAAACTGTGTCTTACAGGTGTCTGTTTGATGTTTCACTGTGAATAAGCATATGAAAGATTTTAGTACTATTCCTCACTATCTGCTTCTGATTTCATGGAGTTTTATTAAATTCAGATCAGTAAGGTAGGGTAGCAAAGAGGAATTTGAACCTTGCGCTCACCTGTGCCAGACGCTGCAACCAGACAGAGCTGGTTTGCACCGCTAGCTGCAGAAGGGTGTTTTAATTTTCCAGCACAGAAATGGTTGTCATGGCAGTAGCAATACTGTCAAGCCAAAGATGAAGCTTTCTCAGTTTTTCTGCCTCTGACAGAGCCTAAAGAGGCTGGAGAAGAGCATGGGAATAGAGCTTACACGTATGGTACTTCTACCTAATATTTTCCCAGCCTCCAGCTTTCTGAATCATATAAGGTTTCTGTGTAATTAAGAAAACTATTAACCTGTGCATTTGCTGTAGCTGCCCATTTGTTCATGCAAAATTTTAGCATCCACAGCATCTGCATCCTGCAGGAAGCAGATCTACAGCGTGACAAAACACATCCATTGGTTTGCTCAGAACTTGGATCCCATGAGGTTTGTTTAATGCCTTACAGTTCTTATACTGGAAGAGAAAGCAACCCCTCCATGTCGTACCATGGTTTCATAGACCTCTGTCATATTCATTTTCAGATGTCTCTTTTCCAGACTGAAGAGTCCCAGTTGACTGTCATTTGTGGATGTACCGTTGGCTGGAGAAATTTGCATGCCTAACCTTTGCAAACGCACTAAGACTTGGTTGTCCCGAGGCTGCAGGAGAGATCTCTTGCTTTCATTCACAAAACACTGTATTTAGCAGCTGTGTTGGTAGGTCTCTGTTTCTCTCAGTCGTCTGGAGCTCCTGGATCCAGCCCCAGTGCTGGAATCAAAGAATAAAACCATATACACTTAATTTTTTATAGGTCACTTAAGCAGGCATAAATTATTCAGAGCTGGAATTTGTCCAGCACAGCAGACTTTAACAGAGCTTGTCTCACAAAAAAATGTACCATAGGCGTTTTTACTGGTCTCAAGGACTCAGAACCCTGCGACTTCAGTATCCCTCCTAATGACACAGTGTTTCCTGGGAGCAAGCTGAGACCCTGGATCAGACCTGGTGAATCACCAACACCCAGGAACATCCTGAGGACTGCTAAGCTAAATGTTGACTGTGTTCGGCCCTGCATAGTTTGTACAAGATCAAATCCTGATTTTGCATGGCTAGAGCAGATCAGTAACATTCTTCATTAGTTTACTGGCGCCTCCTCAAATTTGGAATCGTGCCCAGCTGTATCGAGTCCCCAGAACTATTTGTTCAAACTGGTGGAGGTTTTGTCTTTTTTAACCATTGATCATTAAATTGCGCAAAGTAAAGAGTGGGAGACAGAGCGAGAGCAGTGTATAGCCACAGGCATAATAAATAGTTTACCAAGAATATTAAATGAAGTCACATGTATAATTGGCTATTTATTTATCTTTAGTACACACCAGCTAAGAGCAGGCTAAAGTACATTTGCTGACAAGATTTGTGTGCCATTGGGAAAACATTTTATAGAGCTACCACAATAGTCCAGATATTATACTAAGAATAATAATGACAGCGCTAACATAGTACCTGAAGAACTCCTCTCAGTCAGGGGATGGTTTTAGGTGTGTGGATGGAAAAGATACCAGATTTGCCTCATCAGGAAAAATCTGAAAGCCAATTAAAATATTTCTCCTTTGCAAAGAGTGTGATTTGGCAGTTAATTTTGTAAACGTTCTTCAACTCAAACAAAAATGTTTTCCATTAAAAAAAACATTATTCTTTTGCTCTTTGGTTGCGTAAGACAAAATTGAGACAACCATTTTATTGCTGAAGTTTGTTTAAATTTATCTTGTGACTAATTGGGCTTTGATTAAAGTACAATAAAACATTTTCTGTAGGCTGAGTCCAATAATTACTTTTCCTTCTTCTCAAAATATAGATGGCTTTGGAGCCTATATGACCTAATATTTCAGGGTTCTTTAGTCTAAGGAACTACTGGTACTACTTGCAGCAGTACTTACACTTTGTGGTTACTTGTAGTGTGTAGCAATTTGTGGTTACTCGCAGAAGAAAACCACCACATAATGTACCATATTGCTGTGCTATCTTTATAAAAAAATACCGTGATTTGATTAGCTTATAGAAACAGCAAATCTTTACTCTTGGGATGGGAGCTGGAAACTCCATGTCTCCAAGACTGTTTATGAAGTATTCAAAATGATTCTTGCTCTAAGCATCTGCCATAAGATCCCATAACTAAGCCCCTGACTTAATGTTGATGGCAATTTATATTCTGCTTGCAGTTACCGTAAGCTGAAGAGTGTGTGTTCATCGAGCATAAAGAAAAAAGGGTATAAATATCATCAACATATTTTGTATGTTAATACAAATAAATATTTATTTCTTCTACCCCTCCCCTGCCCTTACTGACGTAAAACTGAAGTGCCCCGATGGAGGAGCTGACCTCAGGGTCAGTACAGAGTGGGGGATAAGGTTTGTGCTTTCTTCTGTTATTTTTATACCTTTTTTCAATACTCTGGTTTATTTTTCTGACTTTCACACGGGTCTGCTGTTGTGCCAGCAGGAAGACTGTACATGACCCATTCAAATACAGTTGTCACCACTTCTGCCCTCTGTTGCTGTCCATCTGCGCCAGGTTTTCAGATGTGCTGCTGTCCTAAAACCTCAGCCATGCAGAAAAAAATCTTTGGCCCAAAACCTGCAGCTGTGAAAGTGTGAATTTATTCCTAGCATTGAAAGGACAAATTAAAAATTTACGTGTGGAATCACAATTTTTCTTCCTCCTTTCTCTGTTTTTAACCAGAAAAAAAGAGTGAGTACAAAATACATGCTGAAAGGCCTTCTACACTGAGGTCATACTCTGAACAACAGCAGAGAAAATATGGTGTGATATAGTTTCATATCTATGTAACAGCAGCTTTTATGGAATTTTGTTGAGTTTATAAGACATATTTGTCCACCTGCCAGCTCTGCAGGCTTCTGATCTTCTTGAAATCCAAGCTGCATTCTCCTTGACTTCTTCATTGTAACCATAACTTTCCACCAGCCAAACCGTGTCTTGCATTGTATTTATGCAAGCACACGTTCTTCAGATTCTGTTTCTAGTTAATCTTTTTCATTCCCTGTCTTCCAGAGGCTGTCTGGAGAGACAGCCTTATGGCCTTGGATTTGGAACATATTGATACATGATGCAGAACAGAAAACCGTTAATTCATGATGCAGAACAGCAAGACATTTTGATATATGATGCAGAGCAGAGCCTTACTCATTCTTCCTAATTAGACATGGCTTTTCAGTACTTAGAAGGGGTAGAAATAAGAATAAATACCTACTTCAGGAAGCAAAAAAGTATTGTGACCCTTAATAGCAGCAGAAACACATTAATTTTACAGATCTGCTTTCCAGAGCAAGAACTGACTCTTATAATGTGCTAAAGTTGACATCATGTATAATTTAGAGGCTAAGGTAGGGTGGCCCATAAGATGGGTACCATAGGACTCAAAGGGTTCAAGTCTCTCCTTTGCTGTAATTTCACTTAAGCAAGTCCCTTAAACTCTTTGTGATTCACTTCCCTGCTTCTCAGAAATGTTACGAAAACAAACACAAGCAATATTTGAGGTGGACATGTCTTAAATGGATTGCAATAACTAGGCTTGTTAATCTTGTTATACGCCTATATAATGCCAAATAATCTTCATTCTGTTGTATTTTCTGGAAGGTCCTGTTAAAAGCATGATGATGATCATGCACAAATTGCGAAATTAATAAATACAGTGTTTTGAAGTTGTTTGTACTAGAAGCATTTTCTTCCAGCCAGCAGGTTAGTCTATATGGGTATTGTGATTAAGCTGCAGGATGTGACTTCTCAAAGCACACAGATTATTTTGGGACCATGTGTGCAGTAAGTTACGCTTGGCGGTTCATTTAAAAGCAAGGGATGTTGCATGGTGTCTTAAGTGGTGCGTTTCCTGAAACCTCAGGCTTTTGGAAATACCTCAGGGGTGATCAGTTTGTGGTGTTCACTGCTGGTGGATATTGCATGATATTTCAGACGAGCCATATCACAGCAGTAAGACAGAAAGTTAAGAAGAGCAGTCTGCCTAGACTCAACACTGACACGCACTAACGGTGCCATTAAACCTTCTGCCAAAATTTGCAGAAACTTTTTAGCACATGTGAAGGAGGGTCCTACAGCTCCTTCTTGAGGGACAAAAGTTCTCCTTAGTGGCACAAGCAGAGCAGTCTGTCAGGAAAATGGGGTACGGGATGTGCCTACACCTTGCTGACTGTCCCCTACGCTTTGCACTCCCTGTGTTTGAACACAACGCATGTAACACAGTCCTAGTCCTCATTGATCAGCAATCTGAAATCTCTTGATCCAACGAACATTTTTGTAGGCTTAGTTTACTTGTTGAAGTTACCCCTTGAAGGACTGTGATGAGGAGCAAAGAGCAGTGTGGAGCCCGTGGCATGCACTGAGGTATCACTATGCAACGTTAATGCAATCTCCCTTTTCCCTGCCTTGCAGCCTGAACTTCTGCCGATGCATAGACAGACTTCAGACCTTTCAGGAAGAAAAAAAAGGGAAGAAAAAAGACCATGAATCAGACATAACCCTGCCAGTAAAAGAGTATCAAATAACACCTAAAGAATAACATTTCATACAACTTGAACACCTGTGTACGTTTCTCAGATAGGACCTCCCCCGACACATCCCCCTTGCTGCTCTAGAAATTTCAGCAAACGGCCTGCACTAACCCGCACCAACCCGCACCCGTATATAATCCACAAGATGCCTCTGCTGGCTGTAAGGTGGTAGGGATGTCTCGGGGCCACCAGCGATGAAGATTCAGGCCTTCATCAGCACAGGCTCCAGAAAGTTTTCAGCAGCACAGTGAGAGCTGAAAGGCTGTCGGCAGCTTAGCTCAACAGCTTCCAGAGAGTGCCACGGCTTCAGTTTGCATCCAGTGGTACATGCTACTGACTGAAGGCTTCACATCCCTGCCCATGCAGCTGCCATTTCCCAGACCTGTTTCCCAACCAGTGCTGTCATGTTGACCAATACTATATTAGCCTCTGGCACTCTCCACAGAGTCTGTAAGTCTCATTTACCTCCTGGTTTATGCTGTGTTATACACGAACAAATTCTTTTAGATAGGAACCACCGCTTGTGCAACATCTACCCCTGCAATGTTTTGCTCCATGGCTGAATTTCCTGGTCACCATGCTAAGGTGAAAAGCTCACCTATTTTTCATCTGTTCCTTTCAGAGATCAGCTCTGCTTTCATCAGGGAGGAGAGCCTGCAAAGATCCTTGCCCTTCATGTTACTTCTTCATATGCTTTCATTTACTTTCATCTACTGAACCTGTCCTATGTCTGTCTCATCACCTACATGCCTTGTTCTTAATGCTTCTAAGCCTCTTTGAGAGGAGACATGCAGAATTTGGCATGTGCCTCTTCCCCCTTGCTTTCGCAGAATCCCAGAAAAGCTGAGATTGGAAGGGACCACTTGACATCATCTTTCCCTCTCTTGAAAGCGGGGCCTTAGGTTCGGTTATCAAGGGCCCAAGCTGGAGTATTCCCAGTGAAGGAGATTCCACCACTTCTCTGTGCAACCATCTCTAATGCTGAATTGTTCTCAGAGGGAAAATTATTTTCTTATGTCTAGATGGCATTTCCCCTGTAGTGACTTGTGCCCATTGCCTCTTGTCCTGTTGCTGTGCATCCCTGGGAAGACAATACTTCTCTGTACCTCTGTCTACGTCTCTGAAACTACCTTTTGGGTGTTAGAAGACTGTGATTAGATTCCCCATGGGCCTTTTCATGGCTGAAAAACTCAACTCCTTCAACCTTTCCTTCCGCATCAAGTTCTCCAGCACTCTAATCATGAGCAATTATCACCCACCAGGCTGTCTCTGATTTTTCAATGTCTCTTTTGAGCAGGGAGAAAGCAAAACTGGGTGAAATTGTCCAGGTGTGGCCTGACAAGTGCCAAGTAGAGAGAAATAATCACATCTCTTGGTTTGCTGGCTGTACTCTTGTTGATGCAGCCCAGGGCAGAGTTTGCCTTCTTTGCTGCCAGGGCAGGCTGCTGGCCCATTCTCAGCTTGCTGTCTGCCCAGACCCCCAGGGCCTTTTCAGCAGAGCTGCTCCCCAGCCAGCCAGTCCTCAGCCTCTACTGCTGCTTGGGATTATTCCATCCCGGCTGCAAGACTTTCCATTTGTCTTCATTAAACCTCCAACATTTATAGTTTTAAACTCCTATTAAACAGCAATCTTGTTGGCTCAGTCTTCCAGCCTGTTGAGGTCTCTCTGTGTGGTGGCTCATCTCCTTCCAGCATATCTCTTTTCCCAGTTTGGTGCCATCCACAAACTTGGTGTGGGCATTCAGTCCCATTATCCAGATCACTGAAAAATATGTTGAATAGTATTGGACCCCACATCAGCCCCTGAGGTATGATATTTGTGACTGGCTGTTGGTTAGATTTTGAGCCATTAATTAATCACCACATTTTGAGCTTTTAGCTGGGTTTCCACCCATCTTGGTTTGACCTGTTCTTTGGATTTCAAGAGAAATCAATGGTGTCAGTGCAGATCTGTGGGCTGCAGAGTCCGTCAGGCAAGGCAGATTGAACTTTGATGTCAGAAAATGTGACTGTGAAAACCAATGAATTTAGGGGGGACACATTGAAGTGCTAAGGAAGAGGAACAAAAGCTGAATTAAGAAGATGGAGGGAGGGGGAGCAGTCCTGAAAGTAGGAGTTGGAAGCAGTATGCGGTTTTGGTGTTGAAAAAGGACAAAAGTTGGCAATAGAGAGACAAAGCTTTGCAGGTGTGAAGAGCTGGGTGGCTGTAAGTGGCTAAGTTCCTTTGTAGCAGAGAGAGAGGCCTCTGAGTGACAGCAAACACAGAAGGAAAGAAGTGAGCAGATGAGAATACAAAAATGAAGTAAAAAGGGTGAGAAGACGAGGGAAAGGAAGGAAAATGAACATTAAAGAGAGAAATGAAGGGGCTCAGTGGGTAAAACTGAAAGTGATAGGGCAGTACTGGGAGTCACCAAATGAAGAGGAGTGATGAAATGGAAAAAATAGTACACCTAAGCTGTAAACCTATGGTGTCGTTTGAGTATTCTACTGCTTTATCAGGCTAATTCTTGATGTTCAGAATTGTCATATAAACCCATATAGCTCTCCTGAAAAGTTAGAAATTTGCATTTTTTCTTGGTATTTCTGAAGGTTTTATTTTGGCACCCACCTTTGTCATGTTCCAATGACAAACGGAGCAGCTTGCCACCTAAATGTACTCATTTATCATCAAAACCTCTTTTAGAGCCCCCTGTATTTCCCATACTGTAATAAGTGCTAAAATTTTCAGCTGGAGCCCACAGTACTGTTGGTATAAAACATAACAGGGTGTGATCATAGATTTTTGGCTTAATCTAGTTCTCACTGAAATTATTGGAAGATGTGCCATTGACGTCAATGGGAGGAGAACTGGGCCCATGATAGGAACTACAGCAGTAATAACAATGCATTTGACTTATATAGCCCTTTCTCTGCTTGCCAGAGGCCTTTGGGCACTGCATGTAAATGAATACAAAACAATAAAAGAGATTAAAATGTCTCTGATTCCTGCAGGATTAGAACAGACAAACAGTGAAAATCAAAGTATGCCTATATATGGGCCACTTCTTATGCAATGGTTCTAACTGTGTCATCACACAGTTTATGGCAGGTCATCATGTACTTGATCTTCGCAGAGCTGTTGTAGATTGATCCATGAAACCATCGCCTGCTTAGAATTTTCTTAGCATGCAAATAAGCACAAAAAATGGATATTGATAAAAGAGAATATTTTTAGGCTTGCAAATCAGCCAGAATCAGTCAAATTCTTGGCCCCAGCGGTATGCTGCTGAGTAGTGTCAGATGCTCACACATACACAAATTGACATTTACAAGGCACGCCATGCCTAGTGCCAAGTTCAGAAATAAATTGCCTCTTTTGATAGGTTCAGCAGAGCCTCCTAAGTACACCAGAGCCTCCTAAGATTCATTTATTGTTTGCTACTGGAGGGACTGGAATGCTCCTGGACACAGAATGAAAATCCATTCAACGCAGCATAAGGGAAACTACATAAACTGAAGTACAATAACTGTGAAGCTGCAGTTTCATAGGGTAATGTATTCGGCGTGCTGCATGTGGAGGATTAGGTGCTTGGCTGTCATTAATGGCAATGTGGGCTGCGTAATTAACTCCATGTGTATGCTGCTGAAATCCTACTCCAATAAATATCAGTGCCACTTACCCGGGGAGTGTAAAGGAGGCTAGGTCTGACCCCCGGAGCTTTGCTTGTAAAAGGTACAGCCCTGAAAGGATTTCCTTCAGCTGCACGGGGGTGATGCTGACTTCTGGTAGTTCTCCCCAAGAACACGAAGTATTTTGATGCTGGAGGAAGCTGAAGATCCTCCTTTTGCCTCTTTGCTTGTCCAGAGCCAATGTGAGATTAAGTTCTGCAAGTCTATGTGAGGCAAAATCTGTGCACATTTATAGTACAAGAAAGAGGATAGCCTCACCTGGTCAGATGGTTCGTTGATCAAAAAAGCAGCACACTGTTCCGTAGGCTGACCGGTACAGCTCATGGTATCTCAAAGGAAACGTATAATTCACTTAGGCAAATGTGCAATACTGTACAACAATTAGACATGACAAGTATTAGACACAGCAGCCATGAACTTACTTCTCAGAGCCTACAAAGCCCATCTAAACATCTTCATGAAGCCCTGAGAGCCAGCGTTAGCCAAATTCAGATTTACCAGACTTTGTCCTCTTCCTTGGACTGTTTTGCCTCGCGGAGAAGGTACAGGCACTGACTTTGCTGAGGAGGTCAGTTCTCAATAGCATTGTCTTTTTGCAGATAATTATAGTATGGGTTTGGACAGTTAAAAATTATGGTCTCTACCACGTGGTGCTGTAATATTTATCAAGGGAGCTGAAGAAGACAAAGCTTTACCACAAACTGGCCTAGTTAGGCAAGATGGTGCCTGTGGTGAGAGGTCCTATTCCCTGTTACTGTAACTGAAAACACTGCAAGAGGAGGATGAGCAGAAGCCTTTTTCATAGTCATCATTCTGAAAAAGAGCTTGCGTGTCTGCCAGCTTGTCTGTTTTTTCAGATCTGGGGAATGTCTTGAGTTGTGTTGGTGCCACCAGCAGTAATCGTGTTCCTGTGATGGTCTCCCCTAAGTGAGGGAAGGTTTCTAGGGAGAAGTATGGTCCTTTGCTTGGCTAGCGCCTACACATGGGAAAAAACAGACAAGCTTTGGGGCATTAAAGCCCCCTTTGGCTCTGAAGGGTCTCAGCTAGGGTGACTCATAGCTTGCCTGTTTATTGCAGTTTTATCAGTTGGTCTAATAAAAGGTATTGCCTCACCCTGAAAACCTTGCTGTGCTTACATCCATAGTCCCTAGCAGCTTCAGAAATACTTCAAGAGTATTTATCCTTTTTAAAACTGACCTATGCAGCTTCAAGCCCTAGTATGAAGTGTTGTGTGCGTGACCTGGTCTCGACTTCAGCAGTGACAGTGCTGAGAGCTGTGGCTGGGACGGCTGCTCTCGTTTTAAAGACGTTTAGGGATCTTGATACATATGATACATACATCCCTAAACTTGGTTAGTGTCTCAAGAATTTCTTGCAACCGTAGTTTATGATGAGCTGATGCAGTCTGCAGTTATTTGATACCTCTGGATACGGTGAGCTGTGGAGGCCTGCGGGGAGGGTTTCTGTAACCACGTACCTGCGTGACAGCTGCCGCTATTGGAACCAAATGGTCCTGAAATTAGTTATTAATTACATTGTCACTGTTCATAATTATTTTCTGTGGTTGTTACCAGCCATGAAATGTGTTGACTTGACAGAGTGGAAGACGGAACACTTCCCATCTACGCGGGCGTCTGTGTTGCAAACACTGCCCGCTGCCTAGCAATAACGACAGGCGAATCGCTCAGTCTTTAGATAATGCTTGTATTTTAAGGGCCTATTATCAAGATAAACAGGAAATAAGAAATGGAATGAGCTAGTCTTCTTCCCTCTAGTATACGTGGTTTTAAAGGCAGTGGGAGAACAAGTGTCTGACAGGCACGGTTTCAGGTGTGGTGGAAACGGAGGGGCAGAGCTGGGAGAGCTCATGCAGACACATTACCCCCTCACCCCCACAGCCCCCCACCCCTGCTTTTAAATACCCTGCTTTTAAATATTTGCCCCCGTTTGGGGCCAGAAGGTGGAACCACCTTGTGGGAAAAAGAAGGGAATACGTTGAGGGAGCATCTTTGCCACCCTTTGCCCTTTCTGTGAGAGGACTTTGGACATTTTAGAGGCAGAGTTTGTTTAAAGTGCAAAGAAGCTTAGAGATGGCTCGGGAGCAGCGTGTCGAGGAGGATGGGAACAGCCTGAGGCTCGGAGATGTGAACTCCCACTCTTGCCTATTGGTGCCTTAGTAACGGTAACCAAATAGTTCCCAGTCCGTTTTTATTAGCAGGCTTTATGTGCTTAGGGATAAATATTAAACTCTACAATTTGGTGTGAATGTCAGCTGTTGATGAAAAGCAGATCCCAGCTGGGACAGCAAGGACATTGCATCCAGGCTGTGTTTGAGGTACATGAGTGGAGCTGTGTGAGAAAGGCTTGGCTGAGTTTATTGCTCAAGGCCAGTTCGGGCTGCTGCTTCTCTGCAACTTCAGCCAAAGTAATTTGATCTACTTGGGCATGTGGCTCCATTCTGCCCTCAGAAATACCTCTTTTAGCATGGTGACATTAATTCCTCCCTTTCTATTCTCTCACGTTAAAAATAAAGAAGAAAGAAATCCAGCTTTTATTGGCAGAGCATTCTGCTTGTGCTCCTTGTCGTCAGGGGACTACACCCACACCTAGCTTCCAGCTTTTGGGTGCAGGGGATGTCTGCGCACGTACAGTGGATGTACTTGCCCAGGGGTTGGGCTTACAAGGTCTTGCAAGTGCTGTTGGAACATTTGCCCTTTAGTTCATTCAGGGCAGTCAGCCAAGTGTCCTGGGTTAGGAGACAGGTCTTTCTCAGCGCCTTCTGCATCCTTCGTGGAGAGAGAGGGAGATGATGACTCTGGATACTTCACAGCTTTAGGTATGCTCTTGCTTTGAACTGTTCTCTGGAGGACCCTTTCCTAAAGTACATGGTATTTATGGTATTAGCAACTGTGAACTATTCATAACAGGGAGGCCTAGTTTTTCTCCATTTCTGTAAGAATTCACACTGCAGATATGGGGGACATTCAGTGCTGTGTCGAGTGTCAGTGCAGAGCTTTGCCCTGAGAGCTTCTTTTTTTCCTCCATGGAGCCATGAAATCTAGGGAGGAGAGGATGGCTGGCTTTTCTTCTGGCAGATTTTGTCTTCCTTGCTTTCCATTTTCACCCTGTTTTATTTAAACCCATCTCCTAACTCTTCCTTGCCCCTTTCCCTTGAAGACATCTGCTGGGCTTGACCTGTAATGATGGCTTGAAGCAAGCCTACACCATGAAGTAGAGTGGTGCAAAGATGGCAGAGCTTGTCTTGACCCCCCCGGGTATTGGGTGGCTGGCTGGAGAGGACACAGCTTCCAGCCCAGAGCTGAGGAGCTGGGCGAGCTCGGCACTGTGCCTAGGCTCCCCAGCCCTGAAGTCAGCAGGGTTAGGAGGCTTCATGTGCTGCTCACTTGGCTGCCAGTAGCTTGAAGACCTGTGCCAGCTACCATGGCACAGTGTGGATGTGCCCTTTGACTGTCCCTGCGCATACTCTTTTATCTAGCCTTTCTCATACAGATCCCCAGCAATCCTTCCTTGCCTTCCTCCAACATCACCCTTGATCTCTGCACTCCCTTTTGCCTTACTGAAAGGCTGAAAAGGCTGAAAAGAGAAAACAGCTTATGTTCTTGGCAGTGAGGATGGGCTAAAACTGGTGTGAGGATGGTGCCTCACTAAGACTGGAGAAGTGAAAATTAGTCAGACCTTCTAATTTTATTTGGGCCAAACTATATTCATGTTCTTCCATAAGCAGTTGCTGCTGGTCACTAAATACTGATGTAGGGGTATCTGTCAGCTGATTAAAAAGGGCTCTTTTTGTGTTTCATAAACTTTCACCCTGACATTAAAAATGAAGAAGGGTAACAAGGACACACATTTATTAGTAATCTGTAAATTTTCCTGAATGCTGAGCCAATTTTACAATTTTTACTGTTAAACACTTTCTTGAGTGACTGGCTTTGAATGCAGCTCTACAGTTAGGCTGACTTACAGATGGAGATAGGGCTAACAAGTACATGCAAAAGCAGAAACTGAAATGAGAGTTTATATATAAACTTCATGATTGCAATCACTAATATGCTGGGGGAGCCACATACTGTTCTGCTGAAAAAAAGAGTTTATCTTATCTTGCCGCAACAATTTACAAAATTCCCCCCCCAATTGCACATTTAAATGTTCTGCCCAAGCCACAAGATGTCAGTCTGGCTACACGAAAATTCAACCACAGTCCTGGACACTGATTCATGAGGTATGTTTTTTAACTCCAGTATCTCTGGTAGCATAATCTCTTCATTTACCTCTACAATTTGTCCTGCACTTTTTCACATATAGCCATAAATCTCCCTTCTCTTTGCAGTGACTCCTTCACATAGAGCACTATATTGAAGATAAAAAATGATGTCAGGGAATATAATTTACTTCTTTTAAAAATAGTTTTTAGTATTGATGTGTCCTTGATCTTTATGTTTTGGCTACCGTTTTGCTATGCTAACACTTGCAAGGACACATACTGGCAGTAGGGATTAGTTGTACTATTACAAACCATTTCCTTGAAGCAGTTTGTGCAGTAAGAGCATTATGTATTAGACAAGTCATGGGTCACTTTCTCTCCATGATTCCCTATTTGGTCCCTGCGGTACAGTTCAAATTTCCACATGCATTCCGTAAGACCTTTGCTCCAGCAATTAAATGCATATTTTTTTGTGTCATTGGTACCTGGGGAACTGCAAGTGCTCAGTTCAGGGTGCCCAACCTCATCAGCTATGGGGCTGGATCCCAGTTTTGGAATCCTTCTTGCTGATTTCCTCGATGTGATGGTTTTTCTGGCCACATGCCAGCGTACACAGGCTCAACCCCTGCCTCCTAAGAGACTCCTGGGTCTAGTATTAAGCAGTGTGATTTCACCAGGCACTGGAAGAAGCATTTGGCTCTTAAGATAAAGCTGACCAAGTAGCTATTCCCCCTCTGCATCACGAGGGCCGTAGCTACAAGTGTCCAGAAGGCAGGATCTGGCCCATGGGCTGCTAGTGAGACAGTGCTAAATCTTTCAGAACATGACAATCACCCTGAATAAATTTCTTGAGATAATGGATCTTTTCAGGCTCATTCTTTATTTCAGATCAAAGCCTACCAAATCCTTATACTATACTAGCAAAACTGAAACAATTTACTTTGAAAATTCGCTGTGGAGCAGGGGTTAGCGCTAGAAGCATGCATTCCCAAGGCAGTGTGGGGGTGGATTTTAAATACCAAGCAGCAGGGCAGAGGCAGGGCCAGGAGCCTGGTGCTGCAGCAACTCAAGAAAGGCGTCGTGCAGGACAGCAGCTCATGGCTCCTTACTCTGCTGGCTTCTGAACACAGCGAGAGCTGCTGCCTTACACAGAGCTGAGATACCGCTGATAATACGTGGCGTCTTTCTTACCTCTCTAACAGCCAGTATCCCCCTGGCTCCCACTGAGCTCCCAGCAGCACGCTTAATCTCTAATTTGGGAAAGGATGGTCAGCTCAGACAGCCCTGTCCCCCACCCAGCGTGGTGTTCCCAGTGCTGCTGGCGTGTCCTGCACTCAGTGCCTTGCCGCTTCCACAAGAGCAGCAGCCTCTTTTGCAGCGTGCACACGTACACCGTGATCAATACCCACTGACTGATGCGTCACCTCCTAGCAACAGAGGGACAAGACATGCAAAACCAGCGCCAAGGCACCCGTTAATCACTCAGGTTCTAGCAGGTCTGACTTACGCTTGCGTTACACCGGGTCTCAGAGAGGTTATGGTAAATGGTGCAGCTGAGCTGCTCCCTTCAAGGCAGACTTGATGTTCTGAGGTGCCTTATTTGCTCTTTGACAGCCAGTGGATAGTCTCGATTTATCTTATTACTATAAAACAGTCAGTTCTTTCCAAACCACTTTTTCATGCCTATTTTCTCTTCTTAATCCAGGACCATTTTCTCTGAGAAAAGATCATTATGATTATCCTATAGCATTCCTGGTCTAGCAGTGACTCTGTCTCTGCAAACACCATGCTAATTCTCTCCTTTACAACCGTCAACAAAGATAAATTCATTCCAAAAGAGCCAAAGGGATCAGTCATATGAACTAGTTACCACAGCTGTCAGAGGAGATGGGGAGTGCGGCCAGGAGGTAGCGCGTGGAGCACACCTGAGTTTTAATCTTACTTGTTTCAACAACCCCTAAGGGGTTGTTGTTTTACCCCGAGACTGGGGGAAATTTCATGGAGGATGGATGGTCAGCTGTGGTTGCTCACCACGGGTGCATGGTAGCTTGCTAAGCCGCTGTACCTTGTTACATTCAGCCACATGCCAGTACCCTGATGGGTAATGGCCCAGTGCCCTTTTAGCTGATCTGCTTCCATAACCTGGAAGAGATAACATATTATGGCATGGTTTTAGAGTCCAGGCAACTTTTGCACACAAGAAAAGGTGTTTATATTTCTTTGGTAATAGATGTCAGGGGATATATTCTATTAAAACTCAATTTTAATGCTGCAACTGTAGTTACACAAATTAAAAACAACTTCCGTATGTAGCTGAGACATCCTACGTGACTTCTAAAACACTCATTTATCATCATATTACAGACTTTCTGGGTTATTAAGTATGTTGCACTTTGGGTCTGACGTTCCAACGTCAGTTAGCAAAGGCAGCAGAGAAGTGAGATAAAACAGAAAATAAAAAAAGCTGGAAAAAGGACAAACATCATCTTGAAAAAGAGGAATATTTTGATTATTTTAATACGATAATATTTGTGGAAAAAAACATCTGCCTGCCACCGAACACTCCTAATGCTTACAGGGACCACGCCGTTGTTGATGTGAGCCTGCTGTTTTAGAAATCTGGCTGTTGTCAGGAGGCTGCAGATGGCAGAACAGGACTGGGGACGAGCTAGGTGTTAATCCAGAAATTTCTTGGGTTTAATCCAGTTTTTTGTAGCTCAGTTATTCACTCTTTGTTATTTATGCTGAACCTTTGCGCCGTAATCAAGGCTTGCTGCTGTTGTGTGCTCACCCTGTTGATTGGATTGGAGGTAATTTCCCCTCGCATGATAGTCCTCCTTCTAAGCCTAGTCCGGCAAGTGTAACAAATGATAGCAGCTAAAAAGAGTGATATGCTTTAGTAGCAGATGTAAAGAGGAATTTACATTTTTTAATTAGGCCTTTGTGATACCACTGATCCATACATTCATGTTTCTGGTGATTTTCACTCATTTTCTGTGGGGCTAATATACCATCGTTTTAACAGAGCATGTTGGGAGACTTTGAAAAGAAGAGAGTGCAGGTATGTGCCCAGGCTCATGGCAAACCTTTAGGTTTCCTCCTAACAACCTTCTGAGATGTGGCTTAGCTGTTTGGCAGCTAAATCATTTCTTACAAGAATGACTGAAAACAAATCTAGGCCCTGATCTTGCAGACATGTGTTTTAGTAGTCTGACTTCAGACACTGCGTAGGATTAGTCACATGCAGAAAGTATTTATGGAACTGATGCCTATGATGAAATATAAAAACCAGAAGGCCCTACTTCCAAATAATAAAATAAGATGCGTAACATTTTTGCTACATAGAATAAATTAATTATAGAATTATAGTCAGTTTGGGATTTAAGAGACCTGGATCTGAATTGCAGTTCTTTCACAGACTTCCTTCTGTGACCTTTGAGCAGGGCAGTTTGCTTGAGCTGTAACAGAAAGCAAGGCTCTTGGAGAGAGGCTGCAGGAGCTGAAAACGTCTTGGAATACTTATTATTTGTTTCTAATGAGACTGGCAACAAAAGATAAATTAACTTTCTGTCCAAGAATCTGTGTGTGTGTGACTTGGGGTGTTTTGCCACTGCAAGCAGGGAGAGAGATCATAGCTGCCATGTTTGACATAAAAGCGTAAGAAGCTACAAGGGTGAATCCACGCACCCTATAAAAGATTTCGTGCGTGTGGGTGTGGTGTGTCCCCCTCGGCCAGCGCGGTTACATCATTAGTGCCCGGTGCTCTCCGTTCCCCGAGGTGCTTACTGCGAGTGCTTGGGAAGACCAGAAACGCAGCGTGCCGAGCCAAGTGTTTGACTATGCCTCCACCTACAAGAAACCACACAGTTTGTGACCGTAAATCGTGCTCAGAGAAGCCTCACTTTTGCTGGTCTGGAAGATTTTTGTGAAGTGAGAGCCAGTATCGTGTGGTTTGGAAGAGGCTCTTTGGAGATTAGCAGCAGATCAGTAGATTTCTCCACTGCCTCTTCCTGTTACGAGCAGAAGGAGGGACAGCAGCCCGGGGTTTAGGAGAGCGAGGATTACGTTCTGTGCTCTCCCATGTTCTCCTCTGTGACCATGGGGCATAGGGCTGGAGCCCGGGCAAAGCTCCAAGCACCAGGGCGTCCCAGGAGGAGGGCAGGGGAGGAAGAGAAAGCCCTCAGCGGGCCAGGTTTGCTGCAGGTGTTGCAGCGGCGGCTTCACCCACAGACCCCAGAGGTGTTTCTTCGTAGACCTCTGTCTACCCGCAGGCAGGGCGGAGGCTGGGGGTGCTTTACCCTCCTGCTGCGGACGGTCTCTGCTTTGCTCAGTCCAGAGCTGGTGCTGGGGGTAGTCGTGCTGAGCGAGACGTGTCCCTGCCAACAGCCATGCCTCCCCCTGCAGCCCCTTGTCCCCTCCATCAGTGATTACCGTCACCTCCGCTCTGCCAGGATAACCGCTCTCTGATTTCCTTGATCTGCAGTGCTGTAAACAGCAAGTCCTTGCTAGCCCTTACTATTTTTCATGGACTGCCCGAGGTGGAGGTTACACACGCGGTTATTCTGGCAGGCCCGAGCGGGTGTCAGCCGCTGGCAAGGGGAGGAGGAGAGCAGCTGGGGACAGGAGCATGGCTACAGCCAGGGCGGGAGGCTTGGAAGAAGCCTCAGGCTAGCTTGTCACAAGCAGGAGGCACCTAACAACCCTTCATGTTGGAGTCTCTGTAGGTCCAGGCCTTAATTTCTTCAAGCCTCCTCTTCCTGTCAGTAACGTGGAGATGAAGGAGTCTCCTCGCCTCACGCGGCGGGGTTGGCCGTGTCAGCGTTAGCGTTACCGAAGCAGTCAAACAGCACGTGCATGTATCCTTAGGCTGGAAATAGGCTGAAATGCGTGCCTGTTTGGTTATTTTAATCTAATTCAGAAGCCGAGTTAGAGTTACACTCGGCGTTGGGATAGCGCTGGAAAGCCTGTGCTGTGGGTGGATCATGGGTGTGCCTTTAAACTCGCCCTGATCCATATGCGAGATAACAGAGAGCAGCAAAATGCTTGGGTAGACGTGGCAAAAATGCAAAGATTGACACCAACTACCACATCTGAAAAAATGCCTGCTTGTGAGAAGATCCAAACTTCAAGGCTGTGAGTGCGAAGTCTTCTGTTTATCCACAGAGCAGGTTGTGCAGTTGAACAAGCTTCTCGTGTTTCCTCATCAATGTGCCATCGCTTTGTCCTTCAGGGACCACCGGTGAGTGATGCCTAATCAGTGCCTGGCATGTGGCCACTAATTCATGGCACGCAGATTTCTAAAGAGCTGCTAGATTGCTTTGGGTTACTGCTGGCCGTACCTGGACTCAGACCAATGACTGGGAGGGTTAAAAAGATCGTGTTTTCCTTCCCGCTATTCAGGCAACTCGGTCTCCCAGGTTTGCAGTTTTAAAAGCTGGGAAAAGAAGCAAATGAGCTTTGAATCTTTGCACAGTGTCACTTTTCCATTGTAGGGAAAGGATGGCTTCTTAATTACACCTGTACAGTGGTGCGCTGTCTTCAGGCTTCCATGGGTTGGAAAACACATGTACAGCTATGCTTACAGACTTACACAAGAGAAGCAGGGTTTTTTTCTTTAAGAAACAGCTCATGAAAGTGTGGTTGGCAAGGTATAGGAGGTCTTTATGTAGGAGAGACTTCACAGTAAAAATATACAGATGGGATTAAGAAAATGATCTTATATGCAAACTATATAGTACATGAAAGAAATAGACAGGTGAGGTACAAGCAGATTGTCCAACTGATAAAGCACACCAAGGAAAATATTAATCTGGACTGATTAAAAATTGCAGAGGCCTTTGATTGTCTTGAACACTGCAAACTCATCATAATTATCAAAATCGTCACCGTAAGCTTTTTCTGAGTCTTTGATAGCCATTAATGACTGATCTTCCTTCTCAGTGTAATACTACATCAGCTTTAAAAGGCAATACCTCATTCAGCTGATATTTTGAAGAAGCTGGACTGATTTAACAGATTTTAGAAAAGAGGAATAAACTAACTGACCTGCTTGACCTGAGGCAGCTATTCCCACCACCTTAAGCTAGTGGATGTGAGCTAGGTGTGGAGTCTGGTAGCTGATGGGAGGACCCAGGCAGAGTTTGCTGGCAATTTGTATTAGAACTGTTCTGTTCAGTCATGACATTCAAACACCGTAATTCAAACAACAAAAACCTGTTAAATTAAGAACAGACAGCTCATACCTTGATGTCTCCACTACCAATGCTGTAGTTACTCTGTATACTCAGTTAAAAATAGTGAAATGGCTTTCCAGTGGTGGTAACTTCATTCAACTTGTATCCTTAATCACTTTTAAATGAGAACAAGTGATTATGCTTTTCTTTTGGAGTATTCTGAAACATTTGTAATGATTAAAATACAATCAGAAGCAATTTACAAAATTATAATGCTTAATCTAAGCTCTGTCATGAAGATTTGTAAAGGTCCTAAATATCAGAGTATTTTATGACTCTACTAAGCTTTTAGAGCCACATCACCATCTGATGCAAATCAAGACACCTCCACTGGGATGCTTGTATTTTTCCACTGAGGGTTTAATTATAATATAGTAAAATTCACTGTTGTTGCAGTCTTTTTTGGTGAGTTCCAGTTATAGAACAACAGTATATTCACTCCCACAGTCATGCAACATTTCGCAATCTTAATTTCTTTTTTAAAAACTGGAGCTATCCTGCTAATAGTATTAAAGACATCCTCAGACAATTAAAAACAACAATAACTTCGGCAAGTACATAATTATGTAAAGCTAGAAGAAGATCTGCTGCTTATACAACTTAACTGATGCAAATGACCCAATAACAGCTGCCATCCTCTTTGGCTCAGTTCTTACAAGCTTAGTTCAGCTTTCCTTTTGCCCTTCTTCAGCTGCTACATTGCTCGCTGTAGTCACATGGATGTTTGAAGCGCCTGGTAGTATGGGCATCCACAGAGGCACAGGCTGCTTTTTGGTGCAGGTGTGAGGGTATATAGTACATGGGAGTGGTAAGCATGCACTTGCGGGTGAAAAAGTGGAGTATATAGTACTACATGCTTTAGCTTAGAATTTCCTAGCTGCTGTGAGATATTCTACATCTGAATCATAATGTGAAATACTTTATTACTTTTGTTCAGAGGGTGTTTTTCAGTTGTGAGAACAATAAACTTAATTTCATAATGACACAGGAACAGCAGATTAAAATTATCCAACGTTAACCAAGCTCTCTCTTATTCCAAACCTACATGTGAGCCACTTTCTTATTAAGTTTTGTGCAAAGTTTTAAATAGATTTTTTAGTTAACCATGAAAAATAGGATCTTCCAAGAACAAATTCCATCTGGAGCTGTAAATTAAAAACCTGTCTGAGAACTTTATGAAGAGAAACCGAGTAGAAATGATGAAGACTCAGGGCCATTAAAAGCTAACACCGTGAAATGTCACAGGCACTGACCACTTGCTTATGACGCCTTCTAAATCCATTTTTGAATGCACCGTCACCTGTTGGGTCATCTCGAGGTACTACTGCCCCAAATTAGCATGCTATGTGGGCTGTCATCTCTTGTACAGCTTCGTCGTTGGCATTCCTGTGCTGGAGCGGCAAGCAGGCAAGGGGAAGAAGGAAGCAAGGGCATGCGGTGCTCCCACGGTGCGTGGCTGAAGATTGATGGTTCTGGGAGGAGGGCTTGGGGGGGGAGTCTTCATTTCTGTTCTGTTGGCAATGGCTTTGTGTACCTGTGACACAAAATCAGTGATGCTGCATCTGTGTGTGTCTATGTTGAAGCCTCTGATGCCTTGGGCTCTCTCACCTGACACTTCTCCATGGGACATTTGAAGGAGGGGTAAAGCACCAGGTAGAAATCCACGTAGCCTTTACAGTGGAGTCAGTGTTCTTTTCTGTAGAGGTGGCAGAGCCATTTATTACAAATAAGACTATGGGAAGAACTACTCTGGGCCGCTTCATTTAGTCAGTGGTCAACAATGGATGCATAAAGAACGAAACAGGGAAGTATGCAGCAGTACTTCTAAAATACTCTCCAATCTCCTCCCCTGACTAAACATCTCTTTTTTCTTGTGATTGTTTTTACCCATGCCCATATCCATTCCCATTCAGACCCTCCTTCCTGTGCCATCCCAGAGTCAAAAGGAGGGGCTTCTGCAGGTGGCCACTGTTTCTTTCACTTGGGGAAAGGGGAATAGAGATATCCATAGTATTTTGCCGTCAGACATTTTGGGGGATGAAAAATGGCTTTGCTTTGGAAACGTAAGTGTTTTTATTTCTTTATTGCTTTTCAAACTTGCAAGGTTTTTTTCTCAAAAGGCCCTAGCTCACCATATTTTAAAACACTCTGATCCAAATAAACCCCAAAGCAAAAACTGGAAAATTTTTCTTCCCAGAATTTTCCATGACAAATATTTTTGGCTAATTTTTGCTAGTTCTTGTGGGGATTTCTCTGTGTGTCTTTCTGATCCTCTGAGAGTGCAGGCACAAGCCTCCAGGTTCAGGGCTTCCTTAGCTGTGGCAGCGTGGTGCTTCCCAGCGTGCTTGCACAGGCTGTGTGCATCTTGCGAAAGAGTGAACCCCGGGTAGCGCTGGAGAAGACAATTGCCTTCTGCCCTCTGGTCCCATCTCTATAGCTGCCTGCATCATAGCCCCGCGGCCAAAACCTCTCACCTGGCTCGCCATTTGTTTCCTAGAGGAAGCTGTGACTGTCGGCTGAGCCCAGCAGGATCATGTCATTTCAAATCACTCCTTTGGGTGAAGGTGCAGGCAGTGCCTGTCAGGGAAAGCATTAAGCCCCCAAGTCCCGTAAGCTTTAAACTATGTTTTTAGCAATGATATTAAGACATAACAGATCTGTTTCAGGAGCATAGCATTACTTATAACTGCGGTCATCATGAAAAATCATTCCAGATTTAATCTGATAAGGTAAAAAGAGATCTTGATAAACGTGAGAGATTTTGGGGTTAAAGAATTAGATGACATCTGGTCTTTGAATGTATTGCAGCAAAAATTCGTAACAAAAGCAGCTCTTGTTAGCCAAGCACAGCAGATGAACAACAAATACAAAAAGAAAAAAAGAACCCAGCAACCTGCATCTGGTTTAAATACAAGTGAATAGTGCAATGGTCAGAATAAATTAGCAAGCAAAAAGGAATATCTCATGTTGCTTAAAAGATGGTAAAATAGATTTGGTGGTGTTCATTACTTGCTTTTGGAGCTGCATGACCAATATGTTAATGCATCATGCCTTTTATATATTTCCTAGGCAGCAGTTCGCTAGGTTGAATTGCCCTTTCATGTTCTCTCCTGTTCTCATTTAATGTTAACTTCAAATAAATGAATAAAAGGCAAAAGCAGCAATATAAAGTAGGAGAGCTGGGGATTGCACTTCATGTGAGCCAGTTTAGCCCTAAGAGCTGCCCTAGGAGTTGTTTTTATCTGGAAGTGCTCCCAAGCTAGCAAGGCTTGTGGAGGGGCTTCTCAGCTGTGCTGCCTGGCTTGGATCAGCCATAGCGCAGGATTTCTGCACTATCACACCTTGCTGCTCGGTACGGACAAGAACATCTATACTTCTTCATGGGCTTCATCATGGGCTAAGCCACACTGGTTTTCTCCAGAGCTGGAGGAGCAGAATGGGAGCCACCATCCCAGCTATGCCATGCAGTGTACGCAGCTATTTCTCCCTCCCTGAGCAGCTGGGGATGGTGGTCAGCTTTGATCTCAGGAGCTCAGGTTTGGAAGGAGCTGAATAAATCATGCGCATAGCAGTTAATGGTCCTATTTTATCACCTCCTCCCTCCACGTCCTGCAGCAGGCAGAGCAGTTTGGGAGGTGCTGAGAGACGTGGCGGGGGTGGCTCTGGGGGGTGAGGAGGACATGTGCTGCTTCTGGCACCCAGTGAGGTAGAAACGGCCAGATCCTGGAAGCACAACCCATGGGGCTGTGATCCCTTGGCAGGACCATGTTCCCCTTGAAGGTTAGGGAAATCCTGGTAAAATGCAGAGCAGAGCATTTCCTTTATGCTGTCCTTTGTGTTGGCTTTTTGTCCACATCAGCTTGTGGACACCCAGCCTCAGGGGACACAGAAGGGCAAGTCGATGCCGGAGGTGCCAGCGTTTACTCCCTTGGAGACTTATCGACACCAAAGCCAGTTCCCAGCAGGATGACTGGAACAGCTCTGCAGAAATTGGCAAAGGGTCCTTTGGCTTGCCAGAGTAATCCTCTACGGACAACAGAGCAGCTTTAAAGAATGGAGAAAAGTGCTTGGCACAGGGAGGGAAATGTATTATTTGTGACATACATACTTCTCTCGTGCTTTCTGTGGGCCCGTTCTGAGGTTGCTCTTTTTAAGGGCAGGAATGTAGAGTTTGCTGTGGATGAAGTTGTATGTGGTAATGAACCTCCTGAGGCTATTTTTCTTTAAAATGCATGAATTGTAGGTAAGTCATTTTAAATTCTTATCATGGGATGTGGGGATCGTTAACAACCCAGTTAAGTAAAGCAAAGTTCCCTCATTTCTGAAAAGCCCAATTCAGTATGACTGTGGTTGCTGAACACAGAAACTTGGTGGGATCCTTACTTGGGAGCGCATTCAATGCTTAATTTACAGTTGATTTAATGATTTAGCACAGGGATAGTAGTCTTGATTTTTTTTTTTAAATTTTATATGGGGCTTTTTCACATAAATGGCCAGAAAAAAATACTTCTGATAAGAAAGCAAGCATGATGCACTCAGTCATGCTGACTTCCAGCTTTTTTTGTTAAAAAAACCCAAGACATTTGCTGACATCTCACATTGCCATATGACTGTTTTCAATGTTTTCCTTGACTTTTTTCCTGGACCACGTTTGTTTTTAAGTGATGTATTTCCTAGCCAGGAATTTTAGCTGTGCTCTCCATCCAGTTGAGCGGTGCATTGCGAGATTCCGTCAGAGCGACTTGAGCGTTCAGAGAGCTTCTTGGCTGGTGTGCAGTTCAGGCACATATGGAGAAGATATCAGCTGGAGAGATTGTACAGGCCCTCAAAATTTTTTTCACTCAAGACCTGTTTGAAAACTCCCATCAATTTTGTTTTTAAATGTATTTATGGAAATGGTCTAAATCCTCTACATGTTGATTCAGTTTGCTTTCCGAGACCACAGCAGATCATTTACTGGTTAGTTACACTCTTTCAAATTGAGGAACCCGTAAAGAGTCAGTAAGACCTGGAAATCTAATTATTAGCTGCTTACAGCTTCCAAGGGTGAAACCTTGCACTCAGGTCCTTACCACATACTGCTGATTTTAATAATAATTTATGTGGGTCTATGTTTTCTTTTGTCAAGAACCCGCGTTGCCCGTTTTGGACGATTTTAGCTGGGGACTGATGTGGTCAAGTGCTTCTTTGCATCAAGAAGATTTGAAGGAACTCCTGTCTTGCAGCAGCACCCTGCTGCTCACTAGGACTGGGCAACCAAGACGTGAAAGCCGTAGAATTGTGGATTTTTTTGCTCAGCGTTTCAGTCACTCCCCGACGTTGGAAGGGCACCTTCTGGGGCATGGTACCCTTGCACATGGGCGCAGCAGTGATTTGCATTGTGGCACCTAGGTAGACAAAGGAAGCAGCATATTTTTCATGCTGGCGGTCATTTCTTTGAGCTCAGTTTTCAGCCCCTATCAAGATGAGGTATAGATTCCTCTTGGGTGAAAGCTGTCATACCATGCATTTAATAATGTAGCTTTGGGATATACTCTGATGTCAGCAGGAAACACATCTATATAACTGGCTCTCAGCAAACAGTTAACACAAGGTTGTAGAGTAAAGGCAGCCTTTGGTCAGCCTCCAGTTACTTTCACACTTTACTATCAGTCGCTGCAAAAATCCAAGGTAGACAGTGATGAGATCTGGGCAGGAGAATTCTTCCAAATAATTGATTTTCCGGATATGCATGAGTAAATGGCTAAGATACTGTTAGTGTTTTGACTAGGGAGTCAACACTGTTTTTCTAAAGAGTTTTCAAAGGTTTGATCCAGCATCATTGAATTAGGAAGTGTCTTGCAGTTTGAGTTTAAACTAACCAGCATCAAGCAAGTGGAAGAATTACTGAGTGTTCTGATAAAAAATAATTTGATCTTCTTCCTCTTAATAAAGCTTTATTATCCCAGCCAGAAAATATTTTTATTAGCCATAAAAAGAAAGTATCCCCTTGCAAAATAATCGTTTCCTAAACATGGTGGATGATGATGTTAGCACAAATATTAAGTAGGAGGCTGGAGCTCTCTTTTAGCTATCTGAAATCACTCAAATAATAGATTTTTACATTGAGCCAGGGAGAATTTAAGAGACAATGAAAGAAGCTTGTTAAACTTGCTATGTATTTTACATCCACTTCGGGAACACTTTAATTCCAGTCCAAAGATACTAAAACACCTCACTCAGCAGTATAACTATTACCTGTTCCTTGTATTAAAAAATTTAGTCTCAGTATTAATTTATCAGTGGAACAAGATGTATAAAGATTTATGGGTGAAATTCCTTCTTGCTTTGCAAAATCCAGTGACTTTTAAAAGGTAACTAGGCTTCTGACTGACCTTCTTCATATGGAAGGATTTCATGGTGGTGAAAGAAAAGGGACATCTGTCTTTGAAATTGGTTTCCGTCTTAGTGCATACAAATCTAATCACCAGAAAGAAGGTTTAATCAAGAGAGAATTAAAACTAAGAAGAAGTTGCCCACTCAATAAAATTCAAAACCGTGATTGCCAACTGTTCAGGAAATATGAAATCAGGATTTCTCTTTTACTTTTACTCTAGACTCATAGTCATTTTACTGCCTGGAGATGGAAATATTCACCTATTACTGTTTAAAATTAAATTAATACCCATTGGTAATAAGAATGATAAGAACATGCTTAGTCCTTACTAAGACTTCAGAAGCACCTTAAATATATGCAGTCCTTTCTGATCATTGACATGGCTTCTATCTCTGGAGCTAGCTGATTAAAGAACAGAATAAAGATAGAGAACAGTGATGGAAGACTTCAGCAAAGTGATTAGGCAAAAAATACATATACCTCTTATTATGTAAAAATACATTTGTATATATAATCCTTATTTTAGCCTCTACACCTGAACTCTATTTTTTGTTGAGAACAGATGGAAATCGTCAGGTATTCTAATTGATAGATGTAATTGTGGAGTGAGATGCTTCCCCAAAAGAGTAAAGAAACTGCATAAGAACCTGGCTTTATGTTGTTAATAGTACATAAACATTATTTCTAACTTATTCCTGTTCCATCATGCATGCCAACACATGTACCTTTACACTGCTGTAGTGCCTCGTGGTCCAGTATCTCACTGACCAGGTATTGGTCAAAAAGGAAGATTGCCCCAAATGTAAAATGGAATAACAACAATCATTTCTAGTGTGATGCACAGTAGAATCAGCATCTTAGCCAGCTAATTAATTTTAACATTTTATAAGCAAAGCAAACAACAGTTTTAGGAATGGATTTGAAGAGTAATGATGAAAGAGTTCATCATGTCTTTTCACACATTTTCAGCTTTGAAGCTTTATGCTCATCCCAAGCATGAGTGAAAGCACGAAGCACTGCCTTGAAAGAATTTTTTCTTATGTTTCAGCTCTTCTGGTTCTTTCATTTGTGACTTGTGTCTGTGCACATTCTTCAGGCATGTAGATGAGTTTCTTGGCTTTTTGTCAAAGAAGAACAAATGCTCTTGAGTTTTTGAAGAAAAATCTGCAGTGAAATGTGAACAGAAATCTTTTTCTACTGCAGGATATGAGTAACTTCTCTTCAAGTAAATGGGAGTTACTTATGTGCAAGGCCTTGGGAGGTTTGCATAAGTAATAGATGCAATTAGACACTATTATAAAGAACAAATGAACAAAAACTACAGGGTGCTATATTCAATATATGCAGGGAGTTCAATTTATTATAATTAATATTTTTTAACTATCCTTTAGCGACACCTCTGGATATTTTATTTCTGAAGTGAAATGAAATTATAGGTACAGAATGTGAGAAATCAATATTTATGTTCCTATATATTGTGAAAAAACACAGTTCGAAAGAGCTCTTTTATTAAACAAGCCAGGACTGAAAATGAAGGGGAGGATTGCACAATGCACAACTGCACGTGATGGTTGAGAGATGAGATCACCAGAGCAGCTAGGAGTTACGACATGTGGTTTGAATTAGGGGTACCTACTTTCTAGGTGCTCAATGTATTTGATGGAAGATGTCTCAAAAGTGTAAGAGAACAGCTCCAAGGAGAGGAACGCCTTTAAAGATCTTAGACTTCACTGTTCTGTAGCCATAATCTCCTTTCTTTTTTCCTCCTTCTGTAGTATACCAATGTGGAAATCAAACAACTGTATTTCCATAGAAGCATTTTTCTCACCATCAGTGTAAATGCTGTAGATGTTAGGGATAACATGAGAATCTGAGCTGGATCTTTAATGCATCACAAGAGGTGATTAGGAGAATATTTGTTTCTTCACAGGGGCAGTAATTGAAAAAAACTAAACAGGCAAGTTTTGAAACACAGCGGTTTAGATATTCAATACTATTTATGCATACAGCATTGTCAGACAACCGAGCCTCTGAAAAAGGATAGAAAAGGCAGTGTATCTCCTCGCATGTTCAAAAGCATGGTATCATTCTGTGTCTGTTTAAAATAATGTTTTTGTATCTGCATACCCTACTGGAACAAGTACTATTTATAATACTGGTATTTTTTAGTCCTCTGTATGTTTGTAATCAGAAATAACACAGCAAGGAGAATTCTTTGAATGCCAAGAAGGGTAATTTACCAGTTACAAGATGAATACAAAAGAACAAAATATTATTCTTCTTTGACTACATTCAGTAAATTGTTTGGACCAGCAAAAAATAGATTAATGCTGATGTGAGCTTAAGGCTCTAAAAGTAACCAGCTTACCTGCTGCTAACTAAGAGGAACCTTCTTTAATATAAAACCAAAGATTATTCTGACCTTCAGTGTCTGGAGGCTGTTCTGCAGGGAGGCAGGCCGGGCGCGCTTGTACCGCAGCCCTGAAACGCGCGCGTTGCAGGGAGCAACGCCTGACGGTGCCACACCGCTTGCGAGTTCAGCAGGGCACTTTCATGCAACCTGCCTAACTGTTCAGTGCGGTGCCTGATCACGCCTCGGCACCGCGCTCCGGGGTCTGGAAAAGCTTGTCACGCCGGGTGCAGTGTTGCAGGAAGGCATCAGTACGGGGTTGCACCGTGCCACATCTGGGCTGAGAAGCCTTCCTGGACCTCGAAATCACGAGGGGGACAATACAAACATCTCAACAAGGTCTGCAAGATCCACCCTGGATCTCAAAGCTAATATTTTCATTATTCGAGATATCTTTGGCCCCTGTTTACATTGTGTAATGGAGTATAATGTCAGGACTGCATAAACTCAAATGTTTCCCTTGGAATTGGTGAGGATTTCATGAAGCCTATGGATTTGGTTTAAATATAGACATATCTCTTAGACATGTGTTACTGCAGAGAAATTCAGCCCCTAGTGCCCGAGCAATTCTGCTTTGCAGCCTGTGAGAAATTCCAGTCAGCTGAGGGTGTTTGTTTAATGGTAGCACAACACTTGACGTCAACTGGGATTTAGATTATGCCATAGGGATGCTCACTAGCTAGCCACATTTGACCTGTTTCCACTTCTGTTGATGTTGATAACACAGCTCCAATCATTTTCAATGACAGCAAGGTGCGCCCATGCCAGCGTGCTCTTATCATATACGCTTAGACTGAAAAAGCCCTGATTCCCATCATAAGAAGGTGAGAAAAAGCACTATAATTATAGCTCTAGCAGTGTTTCCACAAGTGATACCACTGTCCTTTCATCTGTCATGTTACAAAAATAACTTTATCTCATTCAGTGTTGCTTCTTATGGTATCAGATCTTACAGAAATCATTACAGAGCAGACTTAACTGTTTGGCTCTATAAACCTCCACTGAGAAGCTGTTAACATTGTTTGAATAATACAATGCGTTTATTAATTTATTTTTGCAGAAGAAGAAAAACATCCTTCAACTATTAGAAGTCTATGAAACAGTTTCAAAAAGAAGCAAAACCGACTTCCCCAGATGAAACAACTGTAACATACTAGGACATCTTTGGTTGTCGTGAAACATCTGGTTCTTCTAAGGAATATTTTGACAACTTTAACAATAAGCTGATTTTTTTTTCAATACTATTACTCTTATTATAGCTCCAAATGAAAAAGTACAGCAGGACATCAGGTGCACAGGAAAGGTATAGGGGATGCCTACTAGACCCTGTGCATCCAGGTCCCGTGGAAAAGAAAGTACTAAAGCAACAGGTGATATTTCCCAGCTGTCTTGATCAGGTCAGTGATGCAATAAGCCTTGAACTGCTGATTATTTTTGCTGAGAAAAAGTTGCTTAATAGGCTATACTGCGCTGTCAGGGAAGGAAAGCCTTCTCTCATATGAGCAACTAGTTGAACATTTGATTCTTCCCATGCTGCAGTGGAGCAGATAACATGATTACTGGGTTTTGCTCTCCCAGAAATGTATCTTAGCTGGAGTTGGTCAGAAGCATCTTTTTGCTAAACCTTTGCTCTGTGTGCTCTGTTTTGGAAAGGGATTTAATATCTCTTTTCAGTGGTGCCCAGTGACGGGACCAGAGGCAATGGGCACAAACTGGAACACAAGAGGCTCCGCCTGAACATCATGAAACACGTTTTTTACTGTGAGGGTGACCGAGCAGTGGCACAGGCTGCCCAGGGAGGTTGTGGAGCCTCCACCCCAGAGGTGTTCACAAGTTGTCTGGGCATGGTCCTGGGCGATTGGCTCTGGGTGTCCCTGCTTGAGCAGGGGGGCTGGACCAGGTGCCCTCCACAGGCCTCTTCCAACCTCAGCCAGTCTGTGATTCTGTGATTCTGTAATTCTCCATTTCTTTCTTGTTGCTGTGTTGTTCTCGGCTCACAGACTATTTGTCGGTGATGTTGGGATAACATTAGCTGTAAGCACCTTGAATGATTGAGTGTAAAAGAGTCAGCACTGTCCCTGGGGTTTGTCACCCATTTAATGTTTTTGGTATCTGTTTCAGAACAGAATTCCTTTAGGCTGTACTCTCTTCATTTGCTTTGCTCGGTGTCAGAAGCTCTGCTAAGGTATACATCAAAAAAAGACTTGGTAAAAGAATACTCAGGGAAAGCAGCAATGTCCAATGGTCAATCAAATGCTCCTCCCAGGCAAGGTGACTGTGTATGTATATGTGTGTAACAAGAAGGTCTCTCTATCATCAGCAATAAAACAAGCCAAAGCAGCATACCCCCCTCCCCCAAAGTCTTTAACTGTTGTCTGATATAATTAAAAAATTGAGTTGGAAAAATTAAACTTTTTTTTCTTAAGGATTGAGTCCACACAATCTGTGGTTCACACCTCCCTTTACTGGCTGTGGCTAAGGCAAATAGCACATCATGTAAGTGAATAGCAAGTCACACATTTCAGAAGAAAGAATATATATTTTTGTTTTCTCATAGAAAGAGTAGAATTTGAAGTAAGGGTTCTGGGGCAATTGAAAACAGTGAGATATTCCACAGTGACAACAAGGAGTAGAACTGCTGGTACCACAGGAAAAATCAGCTACAGCAACAGCTTGCAATGGTGCATGCTGAAATGCCCATGAGCTATGCCTTAGAAGGCATATGATGTCTTTGCTGCCAATGTCATGTTTCTCAGCCCCACGTACCATTTCAGGAGTCACAAATGCACGGACCACAGCTCTGGTAGAAACAATCTGCATTAAGGTGTCACTGAATTTTCACAATGTAGTTGTTCAGTTGGTTTGAAGAAACAGACGAGGAATAATGAGAAGAAAGGGAGAAAGAGAGAGAAAGAGAAAAAAAGAGAGAAACAGGAAGGAAGGAAAGAAGGAATAAAAAGCAAGAAAACAAGAAAGAAAGTAAGAAGAAAAAGAGAATTCTCCCCCTCATCCACCAAGATGAATGAAGGGCTAACAAAAGGCTTATTCAATGCTGTGCTGTAATACCTTATTTTAGTTTCTGATCTGAAATCCTTTGACGTCAATGAACTTCCATTGACTTTAATATGCTCTGGATCAAGCTTGTCATGTGGATCTCAGACTTACTGTCTGTGAATTACATGAATCTGTGGATTAGTTTTCCAGAACAAACAACTAACTTCAAAAAGTAATTAGGCTGGTATTTTAACATTAGCAGGTTACAATACTCAGGTCCCTGAGCATATATGTGTATCACAGTGTTTTTGAATGGTGTATGATCAAGTAATTTTCTTAACAGTGTGTTTTTTGTTGGGGTTAACAGTATTTAGGTTAATGGAAAACATGTCTGTCTTGCAAAGTATTTCCACCAGAAATATTGGAGTCTGAACAAAAATCTTTTCCTATTCTGAAAAACATGCGGAGCTGCAGTAATGTGCTTCTTTCCCTTTTATGTATCTACATATATAACTGAGTATATCCATGTATTTATAAGATATATATGCAGTAGCTCACATTATGGAAATATATTAAAAATGTAGACATACCTACCTTATACATCTATAATAAATACCTCTAAAGCTCTAATGCCATGTATTATTCCAGAATTATGATTTCTTGGTATACGTGCACTTTTGGAAGTTCAACAAATGATTTTTCAAAGAAACTATTATGACATTCTTTGCTGTGGTATCAATGAATCTTTCAGCTCTAATTCACTGCTATATTCAAATTTTCTACCTGTATGTGCATGTGCAATAGTAACGTGCACTGGTGGTTGGCTATATACTGAAATATACACTGAGATATCGTGGACCCAAGTAAGAAATGCTACCAAAGTTGTTAGGCATGGATGCTTTCAGGACATTGTCTCCCCTCCCCTCAGCCAGCAAATACCCCTTGGGCTCTTCAGTGGTGCGTGCGGGACAGTGAGTCCCATCTTTAGGCTCTGGGACTGGTTGTACCAATGTAGGAGCTCCATGGCAGAGCGGTCCCACAGGAGAGGGGTCCCAGGCAGAGAAGGAAGAGTAGGGTCCGGGATGCCTCATGACGTCTTCACATGAAACCCCTGGGACAAATCCCAGCCTGCAGAAACATCTGATTGCCTGGCAGCAGAGGCAGCTGAAGAGGGAAGAGGACCCTTCCCTCATAAACAGCTCCAGGACCCTCCTGACCACTTAGAAAGTTTCATAGTGTCAAATGCTTGGTTGTATTGGAAATGGTTCAGATTGCATCAGCTCTCAGTAACATAAGCTTAACTGAGGTAGTTGTCATGTAGCAGAGAAATCAGATAAGTACACTAAAATAATTGGTGTGAACAGAAAGTGCTAACAAGTCTTAGTAGCACTATATGGCACCTAAACAAAAATAAAATATCTGGTAAGATCTGAAAGTGCTGTGCAGTTCCCCAACAGAAAGTCTTAAATGCTTGTAAAGGAGTTAGCATATGTTTTATGTTTAGTTCTTTCTGTTCAGTTGATCTTTTTCTCTCTGTATATTTCAGCGTGTTCATGTCATCTTTTATTAGAACTGATTTACAATTTGTCATTAAAGTATTATTTTCAATTAAAATATGTTCTGTCCCTCAAAATGATGAATTTAAACATTAAAATAAAATCTTAGCTGAGAATTTTTGTTTTACACATTTTTATCCATATTGTTTTTGCTTTAGAGGAGAATTTTCTGATTCAGCAGAGTCATTAAAATCTTTTTAAAATCCCACTGCCACTCAATGAGAGTTTATATATAGTATTATTTTATGGAAACTGTAGGAGATGCACGTGTTTATGTGCATATAAAGAGGATAAAGAATTTTTTTGTCAGCCTACTTGGGCTAGTTTTAAATGTATGATATTCTGTATTATATTTAAATGTGGAACTACCTATTTTAAACCATTTACTATATTTGTCTGATCAGTGTTCCAAATACTGCCATTTCATGTGGCCATATCATATTATATTGCAATCTCTAAATTTTACGCACTTGAAGATTCTGCCAAAGTATACAATTTAGTACACAGAAATAAATGGTTGTGGAAATATATATGTAGTAGTTAGCATATTGCATATAATTTCTATGGATTTTATATTTGAATATGTTGGCAGAAGCAATTAGAGGGAGACCAAAATGACACCTATTGAGTAGAAATGAATTCCAAAGTCTCTGTGTTCTTATTACACGTTATTTATAAAACTCAACAAAACTTATAATACATCCCTTTGGAAAGGAGACTGGAAAAGCTCAGGGAACAAGACAATAGAATATTGATTCTGTTAAAGGTAACCAGCGTAAATCAGGTTTCCACCTTCAGGAAAGAGCATGACTAGGCACAGAGATCCATCTGCGATTGTCTCTCTGAGGTTGTCTCCAAAGAGCAGAAATAAAAAGAAATGGATACAAATTGCACTCTGTCTACTGATGCTGTATTTTTCCTATTGAAGACTAATAATTTTAATACCTTCAGTGAAGTTTAATGAGGCAGGACAGAGCTGTACTCACTGTCACTGGAAAGGTGATGCTACTCCTCCTTTCAGTGTCCTGTCCTTCCCTGCTCATTTGGTCACTGCATCCCTGTCACCTCCCTTGAGCTCAGGAGAGGTGCTCTGCAGCTCTCTATTTGCATCGACAAACTGGCAAAAAAAATCCAGCAACCCCTCCTCCTCCTCCCTCAAGCAAGATGGGGCATTTAATGGGTTGACTGCTCACCCAGCTGCCAAACAAGAGCCAAAGCCAGCGCAAGGGGAATGGGGCAGTGCAAGGGTAGAGACCAGGGCTGGGATGTCGGTGAGCTGGGAGACAGGCTCTGCCCCCACTGGGACCTTGCACCTTCCACTGTCCTTCCCCGCCTTCCCAGCTGAAGCCCTCGTGTTGCTCTTAACAGAGGCCAGACACATTGCAAACCAAAGGTTAAAACCTTAGCATGTTCAGAAGTGTTTCCTTTTTCTAAGTTATCACTTTCTTTTCCTTTCTTGTCATGGAATCAGATGTGGATTTCATGTTCCTCAGAGCTCCTCTGTGTGCAGAAAATATTTATACCCTTGTAGTGTTAAATTAGTCCCATTAAAAGAGTGGACCAAAATACAGCAATACAGTTTTAGCCTGGTACTTGGGGGAAAAAGTCTCTATCTAGTTCAGAATAGAAACAGGACTTGCCTATATGTTAGACATTGTTATTTCTTTTTCCTGTTCTTCTTTGTTACACTCTGGTCAGAAAAAACATACTGAAAGCCTGGAGGCCACTAAGACTCAGTCACAAGCCACATTCTTCTTTCTATGTATGTATGCAGTTTGTGGTGTATAAATAAAACAAATAATTATATTTTATTCAAATAGAATCTAATCCATGTAGCAGTGTAACACTGACCCATCAGAAAAAATTTGTGTTCTGAGGTTGCAAGGGGATAAGAGGTTGGTGTGTTTAAAACAAAGACGCATTTTATCATTGCATGCTCTTGCACAAGTGCCAGTAACCACAATTAAAAACTCCTTGCTTGGATGATGCAGTAACACTGATCTGATCGTGCTATTCTGATATTTTCTCCTTACAGATGTCAATCACAGTCCTCTGTTTTCTGTGGCTTTTCCTAAGGAGAACTTGACTCCTTGCTAAGCCAGTGTCGCCATCATTGTAGTGATCTTCTAAAGACATTTATGACTTGACTCAGTTGCCCTTTGAGACACCCTTGACTGGACCAGGGTTTAGCTGCTGAACGCAGGAATGGTAATGAATGCTGTTGTTTCCATTACAATTTCTAAACTTTCTCTTAATTTACAAAACCTGAGAAACCTAACCCATGCTCAAAGAAGATTAGATATTATTAGCGTCATGTATATATATATCTGTAATAGAAAAAGAGAAAGTGTATATATGATTGTGAATCATAGAATCATAGAATGGTTTGGGTTGGAAACGACCTTAAAGATCATCTAGTTCCAGCCCCCCTGCCATGGGCAGGGGTATCTTCCACCAGACCAGGTTGCTCAAAGCCCCATCCAGCCTGGCCTTGAACACTGCCAGGGATGGGGCATCCACAGCCTCTCTGGGCAACCTGCTCCAGTGCCTCATCACCCTCACAGTAAAGAATTTTATTATAAAAATAACAAATCTATACTTAAATATAATTGGGTTTAAGATCTACTGCACTGGAATAATTTTAGCCCTAATCCAAACTCCATTGAAGACAATAAACTACATTTCCCTAATAAAGAAGAAAAACAGAACTATTCAGAAGACAAAAGTATCCTGTTGCTGTGACTAGCTTCTAAAGCAAGCCATTCTGACCTATGTATTGCACAGAGTATTAATAAACTTCATTCTACTTCACTCTACTCTTTTTCCAAGATATTGTGCAATGGAAATGGCATGTGAAGGCAGCGTTTGGATACTTTCTGTCTGGAAGGAAGTGTATGATACGTTTACAAATGTGTGAAATAAAAAAGTGTTAGACTCAAGCCTGATTCCAGTCTCGCACCAATTCTGCAGCTGCAAAGAAGGACTCTTGACCCAGCTTAAGCTGAGGTGAGAAGGCTGTTCTAGGTGCTGGATGCCTCTCACATACCAGAAAGGTTTGATCTGAAGTAAACAAAACCAACTTCACTTGCACAGGCTTTGGGAAAGGTGCTAAATAGGAAGCCCTTAATCTGTCTTTGCTAAAATACGCATTGTGGCCACTGCAGACTGCAGTTATCACCAAAGTTTCAATGTGTATGTACTGCAGCACAGGGGAAGAGAGTAGCGAGAAGAAGAGAAAAAAACAAAAGCACAAAGCTGAATGCAGGTTTCAGTTGGCTTGGCGCTAAAATTCATCAGACACTGAGGACTCCTGTGTAGTGTACCTCTCTCCAGCGGGGTACCTTCAGTGTATCTTCATCTAGTTTATCAGCAGTGTGGGTATATATAATTTCATCACATACTTTATACTATTGTGGTGTACGTTTAGATGTCTGCAGTGAAAATTTCACATAAACTGTAAATGCTTCTTTGCTGCTATCACTTTGCTAGAAAGTTTTGCGTTTCATTTTCTATAATGCCACTAGCAAAGGATCACTCAAACTGCCCCAAAACTTCTAAGAAATAAGCGAACAAGGGAAGTGAATGTAACTATGTGTTGAGGCAAGAAGAGAAGGAGTCGGGGAAACACCCGGCTTGTACAAGGGGCTTCTGTTTTTATTGGATTTTACATGGTAGAGAGGGGAGGGAGGAATAATTTTACACAAGAAGACAAAGAAGTGACAGAGCTTTATCTGGATATGAAGGAACAAAGAAGACGGAGAAGCCTAAAGCACAGGCAATATCTAAATATGAAAATTTGATTTTGAATAACTAAAGAAGATGTGGGGTTTTTTGTTCCAAAGTGTCTGAAACAGATCTGTTTTCTTCTTTGTTTTACCTTAGTCTAAATGGAGAGGGTTGTCTTGAAAATTTGAATCAGATATCTTCATAACCTTTCATCCGTGAAAAGAAGCATTTCACATTAAATGGAAAAATATGCTATAAAAAAAAGCATTTTCCATGAAAACTTTTTATGCAACATATTTGGATTTGTCATCTTTAAAATGGGATCAAAACTAGAAGCCAATGTAAAAGGAGGAATTGTTGACTATGACAGAAAAGTCAGTGGAGGGAGAAATCTGGAAAGATAGGTGAAATTTTGCACAGCAAGACAACACTATTGAAAATTGCGGTGTTACTTGGACGTAGCTGAAGTCTGAGTGTGTGTTTATGACTATAAATATAAAGTCTGTGGCACAAAATGCTTGCTTGTTATACTCTCAGAGAGACAACGATAAAAAGAACTTATTTTTTCATACTGGAGAAACAATAGGAAATGAAGTCAGAACCAAATGGTTCCTTAAAGGGCAGTTGCAGAGCGATCACCCACTTCCATGAGATCAGGCTTTGGCTTGTGATGCTGCACCCCAACACACTGAATTTAAAATAATGCTGGGACATGAAGGAGGAGACGCAGGAAACACGGGCACAGTTATGGCACTGGGCCAAACTGGAAGGAGCGGGGTCTGAATGGCAGAGCCAAAAGAGGCAAAACGTGGCCACAGGACCTGTAATCTCTTCTAGTGAGCTGTATGTACAGATTTAGAACAAAGAACTTAAAGGAAACTTTAGATACCCGCTTCTGTTGCATTTTGCTTGCCCCATGGTGCCTGGCTACTTTGGGATCCTGTGAAAAGCTTTTTTTTGTTTTGCAGTCCACGAGCTTTCATAATGCTTTGTGCAACGTCTTAATTTTGATTATACTTAAAGTGTCTACATAAAGCATCACCTACTTTCAGTTCAAAATCTGTAAGAAAAATGAATAAGGGGAGAAAAGGAACTCCAGGGAGTACAGACTGTATCTAGAAAAGCACTCATAAAGTTGAAACCAGGGAAATTTCTTAACCCGTCTCAAAATCACCAGGTTCCTTGGAAAGCACTCTTTTTCTACATTGGCTAGACTAGTTGGCAATCTTTTACCTATATGGAGAAGATGAGATCAAGGTGGCCTGATACAGCCCAGCTCTCTCTGATGCTGCATTTAGATGCCAGCCTGTGCAGGCGTCCTTCCAAAGGTGCAATATAGGCATCCGGAGCTTTGCTTTCGTTCCTCCATCACCATGTAGTGAACTTGGCCTAGAGGTTTCTTGGCTGACAGACTGTGCTATGAAAAGATGACAAAGTCAGTCAGGGAGCTGAGAGATATTAAGACCAGGATGATAATTTCAAATCAAACTGTACTGCTGGAGTACCTTTGGGACGGTTGGAACTGCACGGATTTTCAGTAGTAATTGCTACGTGAATATTTTACATAAGAGAATTCTCAAGATTTAAAAGAGAATTTACCTAGCATGAAATGGTTGCAAAACTGTAGATTATGGAGTCAACTAGTACCAGTGTAATTTTTTAAGTGGCAGAGTATACTTCAGGAGTTTCACCTTAGAGGAAAATTGAATTAAAGTAGAACAGCAACCTTTACCCAGAAATGAGAGGTAGTCTCTTAAAGTAGGATTAAAATCTCCATTTGACTTCTATTGCTTATCGTTTTAGTGACACAAAATTTTAAAACTAAGTAATGATTTTGAATGGGAAAGTAGAAATACTGTAAATAAATTATTTTTGGATTCTCTAAATCTGAGTATCTCCATACCGTGCTTGGAAAATCAGATTAAATATCCCATATCACTTATCACTATTCAAAAGCAGACATGATTTCCAATATAAAGCTGAAAAGATGTGAATATCTTCTAAACTCACAACATCAGTAATTCCCAAAGTAAATCTGTGACTGATAAGACTTTATTATTGCACTCAAGATTTCCAATTGATTTTCATCTCACAAAATCTGGGTAAAAATCTTCCAGTAGTTACATCAACTTTCAAAACTTTCTGCAGTTTCAAAATGTATCATAATTCAACTAAAATTTACTGTTAACATTTTTCTTCAGGCATTTTGGGCATTGTTCTTCCTGTCTTCAGTCCTTCTGAGCTCAAGACCTTCCTCTGCTTTCTAAAAAGCTGTACCTCTTCTTTACTGTTATTTTATTGTATTTTGTTTTGTGTTATATTTTACTCTCCTAGTTAAGAAAGGCAGTTGAAGAAGAAGGCTTTATGTGCAAGCAATTATTATTTTGCTGTCATTCACACCATCTCAACCTAACAGCTCTTACTATTGACTTGTTTATCAGGAGTAACTCTTTGGAGTGACAAGAATTGAGTCAGACAATGGGACTCGTTTCCGAAACAACCTCATAGACACCTGGGCCAGAGAGCATGGCATTGAGTGGGTGTATCACATTCCCTATCGTTCACCAGTGTCCTGGTTTCAGCTGGGATAGAGTTAATTGTCTTCCTAGTAGCTGGTACAGTGCTGTGTTTTCAGTGTGGTA
>JAVKLA010000058.1:1588142-1688681 GCA_034782735.1 Sagittarius serpentarius | reverse complement strand
TGTCATTGTTAGTTTCTTCCTTTCCGTTCTATTAAACTGTTCTTATCTCAACCCACGAGCTTTATTTTTTTTTTTTCTCGATTCTCTCCCCCATCCCACTGGGTGGGGGGGGAGCGAGTGAGCGGCTTCGTGGTGCTGTGTTTCTGGCTGGGGTTAAACCACGACAACCAGCCTCCAGGAAAACTGAACAATACAATGGACTGTTAAAGACTACACTGAGAGCAATCAGTGATGGGACCTTCAAACATTGGGATGCACATTTAGCAAAAGCCACCTGGTTAGTCAACACTAGAGGATCTGCCAATCGGGCTGGCCCTACTGAATCAAAACTTTTATGTACTATAGAAGGGGATAAACCCCCTGTAGTGCACATAAAAAATATGCTAGGGAAAAGAGTCTAGGTTATTCCTGCCTCAGGCAAAGGCAAAGCCATTCATGGGACTGCTTTTGCTCAAGGACCTGGGTGCACTTGGTGGGTAATGAGGGAAGATGGCGAGGTCTGATGAGTAGCTCAAGGGGATTTGATTTTGGGTAAGTATAGCCATGAATTAAATTGTATGATGTTAATTGCTATATAACACTGTATATCATCACTTCTATGGTGGCTGTATGCCATATCAAGGATATTATGGTAAAAAGCACCCAGCTTAATGAAGAAAGAACTTTGATGAAACTGGGCAAAGTGCAGTGATGATAGAATCAGACAAGCGCAGCGGTGATGGAACCAGAACGGGCTTCAGCATGCAACAATGCAACACCACGCACCATCTTTCCTGCCGTGAAAGACTGTTATGACAGATGGAGCCCAAAGTCATGGCCTAAATGAACTCAATGGATGTTTTATAGGGATGGCCCACAGACTAAGGGAATGATATCTATGTGTATATATCAAAAGACAGGAAAGGTGAAAGTGATTAACTGGAATGTATTGGAAAGTGTGGGACATGGGCACAACATAAATGGTATAGAATAAGGGGTGGATGCTGTCCTGGTTTCAGCTGGGATAGAGTTAATTGTCTTCCTAGTAGCTGGTACAGTGCTACGTTTTGGGTTTAGTATGAGAAGAATGTTGGCAGCAACAACTAAAAACATAGTAGTGTTCAGACTCAGTCAAGGACTTTTCAGCTTCTCATGCCCAGCCAGCAGGAAGGCTGGAGGGGCACAGGAAAGCCGGGAGGGGACACAGCCAGGACGGCTGACCCAAACTGGCCGAAGGGGTATTGCATACCATGGGACGTCAGGCCCAGTATATAAACTGGGGGGAAGGCTGGCCAGGGGCTGACCACTGCTTGGGGACTTGCTGGGCATCGGTCAGTGGGTGGTGAGCAGCCGCATTGCACATCACTTGTTTTTTCTTGGTTTTTATTTATGTCTTTTTTTGTTATATACCTTTTCATTACCATTATTATTATTACTACTACTATTTTTGTTATTTTATTTTAGTTATTAAACTATCCTTATCTCAACCCACAAGTTTTACTTTTTTTTCTGACTCTCCTCCCCATCCCACCGGGGAGGGGGCAGGAGTGAGTGAGTGGCTGCATGGTGCTTAGTTGCTGGCTGGGGTTAAACCACGACAGCAGTTCAGCCCTCATGTTAAGTGTAACCTGTGCCTGTGCAGCTCTGCTGAAATCAGTAGGCTTTCAGGCTTGCTGAGATGAAGCTCAGGACCCAGGTAATTTTAGTTCCCATGACATCTGGAACAAACCAATGACTGTCACTAGTGGGACACAGATGATGATAAAAACCCTATTTTTCTTATTTGTATCTTACAAACACTAAGGAATGAGCTTTGACCCCATCACTGGTATTAAATAAAGGTTTATAGAAGGTATACTAGTGAATATTCGTAACAACTTTCCTACTTCTGCTCAAAGACAGCAAAAAAGTTCATCCAATCTGCAGTACATTTTCAATATGAAGATAGACTATGTAATGTAACTTCAGGATTTCAGATGATTAAAAAAAAAGAAATAATAAAACTAGCAATGTATTCCTTCCCCTAGGGAGCCTCCACTATGCACCCTTGCTCGCTGTGCCCCCAGCTGCGTCTCAGCTCCAGCTAGGGCTGGGGCCAGGGCCATGGCTTTGTACCTGGGCTCCTTTGTACCTACACTGTGCCCAGGCTCCCACCTCCCTGGCTCCACTGCTCAGGGCCGTGGTGGTGCACGGTGATGGGAAGGCTGTGGCTGATGCTGTCCTGTCCTGGCTCACCTTGCTGGGGGCTGCGGGATGGGGCCTGACTGGAGAGGGAGGACCTGGCACCACCGCTGCTCACTGATGCTCTTCTGTATGAAATCACTTTACCTGCATTTTGAGTGCTGACTTCTGTGACCATGTCAGGGACTGGCAAGCATAAGATGTTTAGCGTGACTGCCAGCCATCAAGTTCCAGTCAATGGAAAATTTTGGGAATGTGTTAATTTGGGTAATACCTGCTATTAAGTGTCAGTAATGCAGTGGTTTGTTCCCTATCTAAAAGATTTTTTTTTCCTTTCCAGATGGTCAAAGCCCCAATGGCCCAAACTGCATCCAACCATGTGGCACAGAGCGTCTCTACTGTTGTCAACATTATTGGTACATGTGTTATAATATTTTGGGTAAGAGCTATGATCAGAGAAGAAGATGAGGAAGGGTCAGAAGACCATTTCACTGTATTTTGGTTTGGGATCATTTTACCTTCTTTAGTGCAACTGGGACAAATTCAGATAGAATTCCTCTCCAAAGGCATTAGACATGCTTATATTGGGTCTGAATTTGGCCTAATTGGCACCCGGCATTTTCTTGGCGCTATCAGTAGACAGCGCTTCTGGGAATCTAATTACAGTAGCAGAATGTCAGAGCTCCGAAAACTGAAACAGCATACTTCAGGGCAATAATTTTAGCCCAAAGTCTCATTTATCCATATAATTAATCTATGAAAGAACAGCTTTATCTATAAGGATGTGTTTTTTTCATTCTTGCAAAATGCTTCAAAAAAGGCCGGACCCCAAAAAGATCAGTGTCTGACCTGGATAAACTAATCTCACACTGTCAACATCTTTCAGTGCTACAGGAGAGGTTCTTCAGAGGAGCTGAATCCTACCCAGAATGCGCTTATTTCTCCCACAGGCTAGAAAAAGGGGACTAGATATCTAACTCAAACGTAGGTGTCTAGATACACCGTGGGGTTTATACTGGGGTGCTCAGAATCCTTTTTTCCTGCAGGAGATACTCAAAACCCAACTGGACATGGTCCTGGGCAACCTGCTTTGGCTGATCCTGCTTGAGCAGGGGGGTTGGACTAGATGATCTTAAAAGGTGCCTTCCAGCCTCAGCCATTCTGTGATTCTGCGATACAAGGCTTTTACTAAGTAGTAGTGGTGAACTTCAGCCCAGAGACATAACAAAAGGCCAGTGACTCCCCATCATAGGATTAACTAGTGGAAGGGTTTTCTGTTGATTCACTGATGATGGTAAATTTTGGGAAAAAAACAGCAGTTAAATTTAGTCACCATTTCAGTACTTGTGAAACTTGCTGGATTCATGGTCATCAAGTCTTTCTACATTAAGCAGATAGCATGAGAAGGGGTGCTAATACTCTTCTAGTGTGTGCCAGCTCTGTTCTGACTAGAAAGACCCCTCCAGGAATCACTTAGCGTTCCATCTGCTAAGGTGGCAGCTCTGATGGTAGTCAAAGATGACAAATGTCTGCCTCTTAGGAACAGGCCAAAGACTGCAACTGGAACATTAAAAAGCCACCCGGGACTAAAAGCTTTCAGGGTAATTTCTAGGCCCTGCTGGAGCAAATGACAAAATTCCCATGGGGTTCAGCGGATCTGAGAGGTTCTCCTCAGCCATCATCAAGCCATTTGTAATGTAACCATAACTGGGAGCTACAGACAGAGACACTCTATGGGACAGAAGAGGTTGTAATGTCTTCTGACTGGAGAACACTGACGCATTGGGCCAGGAGAAGCTCTGGGAAGAAAAATAGCAGCTCTATTAAATAGGGACTTCCCCTTCTCTGCAGAGGGCAGCTATGTAACTTGACTAAATTACCCTGGAAATGGGAAAGTACTGGTTTCCTGTCCCAGTCCCCTAGAAATTCAAAACCGGCTTTCTTCGCTTTTTGAATAATATAAACAATGAAGCGATAGATAATGATTTGTATCCTAGGCTTTCTCCTCTTGCCTTGACTTTTCATTTGAGCAGTCACAAAGTCCCTCTGTTTTGACATGAACGGATTGTTTCTTTCTCTGTTCCTGTCTCTTTTGGTCTACATTAATAATGTGTCTTCCTGAAAATAGAAGCCTTTGCTTGCACATTGGCTGTGCTCTCTATATTTTGAATTTCTCCTCCTTTAGCTCTTATTGGGGCTATTGGAGATGCAATCAACATATCACAGTATTTCCAGTCATTTTTCTTGCAGAGCTAATCTAAGAATAGTTCTTTCCAAACATAATGTCTGGGACCTGCTACTGGATTATTTCCTCTCCCTTTATCACTTTGATAAACAAATGATAACAAGGGTAGGAACAGAAGGGTCCTGCAGCAAAATTAGCTTAAAAATTAGCTGTAGCACTCTTTGCTGACAAACTGTGCAGAGATGCCCTGTATGTGCAGAACTTCCTATGGCACATTGTATTTAGATAGAAACAAGAACACTTAGATCTGAGTGCTGGCATAATTGTCAGGACCGGTTATATGAAACATGCTGAATTTCACTTCTCTACAGGATAACTAAAATTGAAAAACAAGCGTTTTTTCCTCTGCTTTTCATGTGCGTGTTAGCTACATTCAGAATTTGAAATAGGTACTGCTATTCTTCAGCAGTACCTGCTAATTTAGCACAAATTGTCTCATTTAATTCTTTTTAGTCACCAGTTTTAAAATTGCATAAAAGAATAATTTATGAGAGCACTGACAGGAATCTGTGTTAGATGGAGTCAGGGAGGATAATAAAGACTGTATCTATGGAAAAAAAAGGGCCATTCTGGGCAAAATTGCCAAACTTGACTCATTCTATGCACAAAAGGTTGGAAAAGATATGAAAATTCAAGTATGGAAAACAAAGAGAGGAAATGACTTTGCAGGACAGTAGCCAGTGAATTATTTAGTTATTTGGAGGACTGAAATACAAAGCAGCTTTAGTTATGTGACTTGGAGAAGACTGGCGAAGACTGAGGCTTAATTTTCAGACATAACTACCTAAATACATCAGATATACTTCAGGTTTTAATTTTTTTTTTTAAGTTTTCTGTTTTTTCCAGATGTCTATAAATCTTCGGGTATTTAATTAAGACATATGATAGTACTGTGAAAAGATATGTTCTGATTAATATTCTGTTGTTTGCTTTCCCGTTCAGCTTTATATATGTTAATGCACTGAACAAAGGTCTTTTCGCATATGAGAGGCAAGCAGTTATATGGAAAAGTGTGACTTACTTTTTTTTTTTTTCAGGATTTGAAAGACAGTGCCAGTAGCCTGACCATTAATGGGATGGAAAAGAAAAGAAGAAAAGCAAGAGTATTTTGGGACTCTCATGTTATCTCAAACTGAAATTCAGAGGGAAAAAGGTTAGGTCCCTGAAAACAACAAAGAAGGAAACAGGGGCCTTGTAAAGGCCATGACGTTGTCCAACCCCAGGTAACACTCCATGTTTGCCATGGAGATAACTTAACGGGGATGATGGCAGGAGGCATGTCTGGCATCTTCAGCTGGTCATCTTGGGGCACAAGCTCAGGGAGAAAGGGCAAAACTGAATCCCAAGTGAGACTTTAGTTGGGAAAGTGCAAAAGAAATCAAGAGAGAGCAGTCAGGTCCTTGTTTCATATATGTCCATGGTTTAGTTAGAAAGTTTTGCTGTTGCTGACTGCTCTGGTTGCTTATCTCTGCATCCACTGGTCTCCTAGAGCTGCAAAATAAGTTAGATTGCTCATGACACTATTCAACATAATTTGGATCCAGAGATAATACCCCACTGCTTCCTCCCTGCCATGAGATATTTCAAAGCTGTGAAAATGTACTTTTTTTTTATGCTCTGCTAGTGGGTGGAGATTGTATGCATGTATATACATGTGTGTACATAGCTGTTTCTTTCAGAAGCAGTTATCCCACTAGCGGTGGATGTCTTTGCTCCTGAATAATCTGTGGCTCTGTCTCAGAAAACTTGGACTGATTTCAGTTGGACGTGAAAGGGAGGAGCCAGTAAAAGCCTTCTGGATTGCAATGTCAATGTTTGAGTGCCCGGGTCTCTGAGTGGGCTGCAAGGCATCGTCAGGTACCTAGGTGCCCCATACTTCTTCGGCTGAGGGAAATTTAGGTGTTTCCATTGACAGACCAAAACCCGAGAGTGGTGGGAGTAGATCTGCTTAGAAACGCGACAGGAGACACTTAGCACTTACATCTGCAGTCCCTCCCATTTGCTTCAGCAAGTAAACCAGGGAGATGGGCAGGTCCTGCTAGTCAATCAGGATGCAAAGCCCAAAGCCACCCCTTAGGGTGGGCGTCTCAATCTGCCAGTGAAAAGAAATCAGCAGAATAATTATCTTTAAATATGTGACTGTGGAGTCAGCAAGGCTTGCTACTCTTTAGAGAGGTGCCTCCTGGCCGGACGGGTGGTCTGGGGAGTGGGGGGTCCCCAGCATGGGGGAGACCAGGTGTGCACCCAGCCTGACAGTGGATTTGCCCAAATCACGCTGCTGCGCAGAAGGGAGCAAAAGAGCTGCTGGTCCCTGGAGAGAAAGAGCTCTTCTTCCATGGGAAGTGGGGAATGATGACTGATAGCAGCAGGGCTGGTGACTTTTAAACCAAAGTCGTTCCTGGAGAAAATACAGTGCCCCTCCCTGCTCAACACAGAAACTGTTGGGGATGATGTTTTTCTGTCACAGGATGGGAGTAACCCCCTTGGAAGTCAATTGAATGTTTTAGCAGAAAAATAAGGCCCGAGGCTATTATGCTCTTGGTAAACCTTGCACCAGAGAGAGCAGGAGGAGAGACCCGTTGTCATAAATATTCCAGCACAGGATGGGAACAAATTCCGTTGACCTCCGGGGGGGTAACTCCCATCCTGACACGGGAGAACTGGTTTTCAGGGAAAAAAACCCCACAGGTTTTATTGAAGTAGGACACTGGTGTCCGATGTCTTTCTAGAACAATGAAATGCTTATGGTGACTTACTTAAGTTACTCTCTTACACAGACTCTCTTATATGAATTTATACTTACTCACACTTGGTTAAGTGCAAGGAGTGTTTCTAACTTGCACATAATGGCACAATTCTGCATGTCTTTTTTTCCCTGACCACATAAAACATGAGCTGTATGAAATGACAGGATGTTGGGAGAGAAAGAGTTTTGGACAAAACCCCTACTACTTCTATTTGCAAGGGGGAGACATTTCATTTATCTGGGGGCACAGAAACACTGGGGTTTTTTTATGCTCTGCTTTATATTTGCTTCTATTGTAGTTTCAGCTTGTTCCTTCAGGTTTTTGTCTTTATTCAGTGTGATTTTTTAGTTAATTACAAATAAAAGGACAAATATCTACCTATCCCTCAGAAGGTCTGCTGCATTTTCCAAAACAAAGCAACAGGCTGAGTCAGAGGATGTGACATTTCCATTTATGCAAGTCAGGGTTCATTGACGCCACAGGTAATTACTAATTAGGTGTTTCCAAAGCAAAACATGGAACAAACCTCTAGTGTTGGGATTGGCACATAGAAAAGTATGATTGTGAGTTTACAAAAATATAGAGGAAGTTCAGACATATTCTGGACCAAGAACAGGTTAGAGTCTAAAAACTTGTGGTAAGAATTGAGTGGACTAAGAATGATTATCCATAAACGTAGGAATATTTCTCTTTTAACCTGGCAGCATATCAGTCAGGGGATGTGAAAAGGGTTTCACAACAACGTGTAGTAATCTAACGATTTTTGCAGGGTAACTGAAAAGGTAAAATGGGTTGCATACAAACCACGTAAATTGAAACAACTTATATATACAAATTTAATAAGACATATGGCTATTGAAACATTTGATACTAGGATGAATGTCTTTCAACAAGGTCTTTACTGCTCCATTCAACTGGGGATTTTGGAGGGGGACAAATTTTATAAATCTATAACTATATAAGCTTGCCAAGCTCTGTATAAGCATCAGGAGCAAGCAGTAGTACTTTGCAAATGGGGAACTGTATCTGTCAATGTCACCTTAATTTTCCTTTACTCTTGAAAATTTTGCTAACAGGCTCCTGATTAATGCGATGTGCATTTAATTATGAGTGACTATTTCTAATCCTTGCAATAACTAATATTAACTACAGTACTGTTGACAAGGAGGGTGATTTACAGGCAGAGTGTTATGGTTTGGCTGAGCTTGGCATCAGGCTGTGGCAGTTGGAGAAAACCTGAATTTTGTTCTGCCCTGTGAACCTTTTGGTCTTAGGCCTGGTTGGCCATCGGCTTACTTCCTAAAATATAATTGCCAGGTGTGAGGCTGTACCTTTACTGGCCGTGGCAGTGAATCTTGCTTCATGAGGGGATCATTAGATCCTTCAACAAGAGAGCTATAGACCTGAAGGGCTCTTCTGTTCCTCTCAAGCACCAGTCTTTCCTGGGCACAATCCATAGGGGAATGCAGCTTCAGGACAAATTCAGAGCAGCATGCTGTTCTCATGTTCACTGTAATTTTCCAATACACTGGCTGCTGAGCCAATTCATTTTGGGAAAGCTCTGGCTCAGTTAAAAGTGGGAGAGAATGTGTGAAAGACCAACCTCCTTGGCATTCTTTGCCAGGCTGTGTCCATCTGCAAGTGACTAAATACCACTTGCTTCCACAACCATGACTTCTGTAGGTATTGGATAAGCGAGCAGGTGGATCAGTTCTCATGTTGCTGTGTTACAGCTCTCAGTTCTGCTCTGATTTCCCTGGCCAAGACACAACCTACCCCCTAAGTCAGTGGTGAGTGCCACTGGGTGTCCTCCGGCTTCCTGCCAGCAGCCTGATCTGCAGCATGTATACATCAACCCAGCCAGACCCTTCAGTCTAACAATGATGATTCACCTCAGTTAAGGAGCTGGTTCATCTTCTTTGAATTATTTCTTGCTTCCCACATTTTCAACTCATTTTAATTGAGTTTTCTCTGAGGTCACCAGCTCTGTGTTGGCTTCCTGCTATTCTCATTAACATTGCATTTGCCCAGGCTGAGAAATTCAGCTCTCGCACGTGTTCATTTCAAACTTGGTGTAGGACTTTGCTATTTGAGTTAAGGAACCTTCTTATTAAAACCTCCTGTTACCTGAATGGTAACAGGACTCTTTTCTCCATCTTTATCTTCGTCTTGTTCTTTAATGAATTAATGTATTAATAAAATAATGTCACATGGATTTAGCATAGGTTACAAACATAATACTTCTTGGCCAGAGTCCAAATGACAGCACAGCAATAATTTAAATTGGTGTGCTGTTATTTCCAGCCAGTGAATATATATATATATCGAGGATGACTTTTTCTTATCTCTGCTTGTGAAGTCTCTGACAGCCTCCTTGGAGGCAGTATACTATTTCAGTACGATTCAATTTGATATTGTTGTTTTTCGAAGATGCTTTCAGAGACATGCTGGTGATCCCATGGGAGGACAGCAATTCCTTATAATCCTGTTTAACACTTTGCTATCGGGCGTACCAAGTTATGCCACCTCATGAACTTTAGACCACCACCACAAGGGCACCAGTATAGCTGGTGACTAAGAGAAAAGGCTATTCTCCTGCTTCTGCCATTGATGCACTGAACAAAATCCTCCACTGTTCTCTATAGCCACATTTCATAAGTGGGAAAAAAAAGATGGAATGATTAGCCTGGTACCTGCTGAGGTGCAACAGAAGGGCAGGCAGAATGACTAAGCGATGTATATCATATCTGTAAGATGTTCAACTAGAGCAGAGACAAGTGGTATAAAATAATACTTCTGCAATGAGTGAATCGTAGTTCTGTATAGCATTAACTCAGGGATTTGAGCAAAGAAAATAAAGAATGATAATTTAATTGATTTATGTGGCCACAACATAATTGGTACCAGTTTGTGATTTCCTACACTGATTAGTTTCATTCAAAATGTACCAAAACCCTAAGATTTTCTCCTTAAGGCAGATATAGATATATACTGTCCAGCGATTCCTCTGTGGGTGTGAACTGTTCTGCATTTCATGGATGTGGCACTGTCTATCTGATCTATAGCTGTGTGAAGACTAAATTAATTCAGTCTAATCACTATAATAAAGCAGTGTTTTTATAAAACTTATCTGAGAACAATATGAGATGAAACAGATGGAAATAAACCTGTATTTTTATAGATCATATCTTTCTTCTTTACTGATGCCAATAAAGAAACCTAATTGAAATCTGATTAAGTTCTTGAGAAAGGCTTACAATATATGAACAAACTCTGCTGGAAGCATAAAATTTTACATTTTTCAATGTATATCCATTATACTGAAATACAACCCTAGAGAAAAGCACATATATGAAACAGAGAAGTAATGTGGCAACAACATACAGGGTTGCTGATAGCTGATTAATTTATTTACTATTCTCTGTTTGTTAAGATAATGATAATACTAATAATTTTTTTTTTTGATATATAGGACTATTTAGTGTTTTTTCCAAAAGGGATCAGCCATTAGCAATGTGAGAAATTACTAAATCCAGATGAAGAAGAGAAGTTTCATAAGAAATTTGTTGCCTGGTTCATCTCATTGAATTTCTGAATCATTAGCTCATCTTTTGCTGTTGTTGTTGTTGTAATATTTAAGGTCTGGCATTATAGATGGCTGTCTTAGAGGTTACTTCACTGAACTATTTCCTGTGTGATATAGCAATACATGATATATTACCTAAAAGCCAGGCAGTGCACTTCAACTAGTAGGTGAGTTTGTGTGTAGAAAGCACACAAAACATACGTCCTGGTTTTGGCTGGGATAGAGTTAATTTTCTTCCTCGTAGCTTGTTGTTGTGGTTTGACCCCAGCCAGCAGCTAAGTGCCACTGATGAACTAAGTTCATCAAATGATGAACCCAAGAGTGTGTGCATTTAACGCAGACTTGGACTTTCACAAGTGCTGTACCAGGTCTTTAAAAGTCTGCATATCAGGGACTTTTCTAATACATATTCATTATCTTTTCCAAGTAAGCCATGTCTTTAACATCGGCCATGAACCTGGCAGTTTCCTCAGGTGACTGATTGTCTGGAAGCACCACAGTAAGAAATACAGGGCAAGAGGAGTGCCAAATGGGGAGAAACATGCCTAAGCTCTACTGGTTACTAGAAAGACAGACCTGTGATGAGAGTGTTATGTGGAAGTGAGACAAAGTGGTTGTAGGTGAGTGGAAGATGGGCCGCTGCCACTGCCAAAGTGTCTTGGTCTGGGTTTGGACTGTTTGAAAACCAGAAGTCCATGGCCTGTCACAAATTTGTAATGGACTTGATTAGATTTTTCTTCAGCTCCAGAAGGAGTTGCAAAATGACTCGACTGCTGTAAAAGCCAGGATGCACGGGAGCTCCCTGCACAGGCACCAGCGGTCATGCCGAACGTCCCCTGTGTTCAGGACAATTTTCCATCCTTGGATGGTGTCACCTCTGGTATCTAGCACACAGTATGAGAAAAAAGTGTGATCTGAGGTTGCAGAACTAAGCAGCAAAATCAGCTACAGCAACCAGAGCAAATGGTTTGGAATACTCTAATTTGCTTACTAAATTTACCTTCTGGAAAAATATTTGTATTATCTTCCAGTTTTCAGCAATACAACAGTTTCATGGATAAAATGCTGCTGTGTGATACCCATTTTATGCTTGCTGAACAAAAAATAAATAATGATGCTGGGATTTTTGTTCCATAAGTTGTCCAAGAGTAAAAGGCAATTATTTTCCTCATGGAAAGTCAGGATCTGTTGAGATAGCAATTTTCATTGCCCACAGTGTGGTAAATATTTGTAATGGAGCATAATAGCTGCAATTATCTAGTGGCTGTCTTATAGTATTGTGGTAGCTGCACTATACTTACTGTACAAACATTGCAGGAGGAACTTTCATTATGAGTGCCTGTTTTCAGGTGCTTATGATTTTCCAGAAAGTGGGGAAATTAATGCTTTGTTTGAAATTTATTTTGTTCTAAAGCCAAAAATGTGCTTTCTGAAAGTTTGCTGAAATTCTGCTGAAATTCTGTTTGGTTAGTTTTGCATTAACAGTTCATGGAAAAAAAAAGATGAAATTTCATGCTTTGCAAGCATTTTCCAACACATCTATTTGCTATTGAAGACTCCAAAACTTGTCTTATTTTAAAATGTCATGCTTGTCCTGGTATTAAAACATCAGTAAGGTCAAATTCCTTTGACAAGGCAAAAAAAGCGTGACTTACAAATCAGAGAAAGTCTACGTGATACAGCCTTATAGACACAAGTAAGCTTGCTGAGAAAATGTAGTTTGACTACCAGCTGCAATAAAGCCATGTTGATGTAAAGGTCCTTTCATCTGGTGAGCCTTGCTGTACGTCTGCATATTGAATTGAGCACAATTGACAAGATACTCAAATAAGCCAGAGCAGCAGCTGATGAACCTGGCAGGAAAAGATACCCTGCATTTGCAGGCCTGTCTTTGAGCAGCATTTCAGCTGTAGCTGCTCTGTAATCTGGTCTGGTCAGCCAGGAACTGCAATGATTCCTCTTGTTGCTGTCCCAAGTAGGTTCATAGCACTGATCACTGCCCTTGCTTTCGTGATGGAGAAAAGGAACCTTCTACCTTAAGCAAGAACCCCACTAGCCAGCTACAGCATTTTAACATCTTTTTTTTTTTTTTTTTTGCAATTAACTTCTCTGAAGGTGTAGGAAAATGTATTCAACTCTCTTATCTGTATCTCCCTAAATGGGAGCTTAGCCTGCAGAAATCAGAGTGGGACTTATTGCCAGACCCAGTGCTAATCTTTCACCAGGGGGATGTATTTCATCATCCTGGGAATCATTCTTAAGCAGATTTAAAATTTTATCGGTTAGCTTTTACAGACTGCACATCGAAGATGGAAGGCCTTAACTTGCAATCTGTTTGGTGCACTCACTGCTGTTGTTGCTGGCTACTACATCTGAGACACTTGATCATCTCAACCACATGGCATCGTGTCTGAATTCCCGGCTGCAGGGCTTTTTAATACAGAGAGAGCTTTTCAAAATACTCCACATTTAACAATTTGTCTCAAGCCATTTTGCTATGGATGCGCATCTAAGCACATATGCCTTTGAGCTTTATGATACTGACTCTGTGAAAAATCTTAAGAGGAAACAAATACATGTTCACAGGAAGCAAATAAAAGTTGCATATCCCATCAGCAAGACTTCCTGCTGTCAGTCTGCTGGGCATTATGACTCAAAACATACTCATTCAGCCTGCTGTGAAGGAAATATTGACATCTGATTTCTCACGCCAGCAGGAGAAATAAATTTTGAAATAAAAGAGTTCAACCAAAGCCAGGTCACCACAGGGTGATCTCATTTTGTGGTCTTTTTAAAGAGTTTGGGTAGGAAATGCACCACAGTTGTTTCTGCCTTAGATGTCTGACTTAAAAGTTGTTTGACTTGTTGCCCTATTGTCTGTCTTTATCACGGGGTGTTATGCAGAGTATTGCCAATAATGAGGTAGCCATATTTATTCTCCTAATACAAGTGGCAAGTTTGAAGAGTAACAATTGGTTTTGAAAAAGGCAAAGTTGGAGAAAAGATTAGATCGTTCACGTGCTATTACTTCAGTGAAGTATCTATTGCCAACCAGTATTCCTAGAGAGCTACCATCCCACCAGATAGTGCGTGGATGCTCCATGCATGTGCATAAGGGGCAGTGTCTGCTTCTCACATGGGCGCTGGCAACTAACGGAGCCTCTTTGTGTAGCCCAGCATCTGAAGGAACAAGGAGCTGGAAGGAAGGCAGGAACAATGTAGGACTTCCCTAAACATGTCACCCATATTACTCACTTGCTGTAGCACTTTAAAAACTTTGTGTTATAGAGACTGCCACTTACACTGGGTATTAAAAAGAGCAATTCCATAAATAGAGGCAGAACTGCAATGCGCAGAATGCAGAGTTACATCTCTAAGCACGACCTTAATATGTGTCAGAATGTGAATTCTCAGTCTTTACTTGCACTGGGTGCTGTAGCTTAGAACATGACTTCAGAGAACTTTGCAAATACAACACTTTTACTATGTTGAAAATCTACAGTAATCTGATTTTTCTCACCATTATCTCCTGAACCAGTGAAAACCTAACTCAGTGACGAGTTGCTAAGAAACATGATATTCCAAATGCTCGTATTAAACTTATAAATTATACATATAACAATCATCAACGTATAAAAAGGCATACCCTTTTTTTTTCCACTCTCTGATGTTTCTTTTTTTAATTTCCAATAAAATATCATTAATCCTCTTTTGGTTTTCACAGCATATTTGGCACCAATGTCTCCTTTAGATCATAAATACTCATGGTCTCTGTGTTTATTATTGCAGTGAGAGATATTTATTGCCTTCAATACTGGAAATTGCAATGAGGTCAACACTTAAAAGTATTCATAGTATCTCAATTCTCTGATGTAATAAAGTTGCAGCATGTGAAAGCCAATGTCAACAGTCTGGTCTTTTTCTAACTTTTTTTGAAGAATTCTTTTACACTTGGATCCTTTGATACTGCATTTTTCAATATTTAATCCAAGAATAATTGAGGAGTAATCTACAGATTGAAGGGAAATGGCCAGATAGTGACTCTTGGCCCATGTGCCACTTCTGAGCAGTTCAGCTGCAGCTCCCATGTACCTGTTGTATCACATAATCAGCGGTCACCCTGTGCTGGCAGACGAGCTATCGTGTAGCGTAAATGCTGGGCAGTATAGGCTGCTGCGGCTGACAGGCCTACAGTGACCTGGAGGGTCTACTGAGGCTTCAGCTGGGCTCTCTTTCCCCTGTGAGCTATTCCTGGACCTGCCCTGGACGAAGGTTTCACATAGCCTGTGTTTGGAAGTTCTTGCCTGTATTCTGGTTTTGCAAGGTAGAGCACTGGATCAAAGATGTCCAGCCTGAACGGGTGAGAGGGCTTGTCAGCACATTGCCTTTTTATGAACACGTAGGGTTCTGCTATTGCTGTTTTTTGTATTTCCTCCCAGGACTTTCAGGATGGGTGGGATTTAAGGTGCACTACTCCCATGTGTCAAGCTATCAAGTCTTCAATGGATGCATTATAAAGGTGATCTGCAAGGGCACACTGGGCATGTGTGGCATTTCTGGAAGTCCTGCATTCTAGCAAGGAGCAGGCTGCGGGACATCTGGAAATCCTAAGCAAATGTGCAAAATTCTTAAACCCTGCCAGGGCAAGATCTTGAACGATAAAACAAGAATGCGTTTGGAAAAAGCCAGATGTATGATAGCATTAAATTTAACAATAAAATCTCATAGGTGAATAAAATAACATCGTGCTCTGCCTTTCTTGCTATATAAAGTATCTTTTTTTTCACCTGCCTTTTTATTCATAAGCATGTCAAGTTCTTTTAAGACAGTGGGATGGTGGAGCTGGTGCAGGGGAGGGAAAGTTCCCGGAGCACCTTGCATGCTGCATGAATGAGGCTGTCGAGGGAGTCCCAGCACAGAGCAGGGAGGCTGCAGCTTGCCGAGGGAAGGACCTGATGCAATGGGGAGCTCCTAAGTGACCTTCAAAGGGGACATGCAAACCTCCTTGGGAACAGACGGGAGAGAGGGGGTTTAATGCAAATCAGAAATCCACTGAGTCTACTGCCACCTCACCTGGAAGCAAAATACCTGCAAGGATGCAGTGGGCCAGGGAAAGCTGAATATAAATCCTTTTAATTTCTATTCCATCTCCTCTAGTCACTTTGAATTTCCTGTATTTAAAAAGTTAAGTATTCCAGTCTTCCTGGATGTTTTGAATTTTAAAGTGTTTTGGTTTTCTTTGGGGAGCTCATTATAAAAACAAGCCTAAGCACAGCCACCTCAAAGTTATGGCTGACTCACGGGGCCATTACATCATTCTCCTTCCCCTAAAGGAGTCGTCCAAAGGGAGACCTTTGAAGGTGCAGATGTCTTTTAAGATTCTGGCTCTCAACAATGTTCCGTGGATTGAAAATCTGCCTCTTGTATCTGAAGAAATGACCTGAAAAATGACTGCTTCTGTTGTACTGCTTTGGGCTGAGCCAATGACATTGCAATGACATTTAGTACTGTGCCCATTTAACACAATATTATAACCATGATTTCTATGGCATTGACTATAGAAACTCTGTAGCTGAAAACCTAATGAGTTTCCTGGCTGTGGAGATAAACTCTTTGTATAACACATAGTCTGGATGTGGTAACAGTCCTGTGACAGATCTTGTTTGTTCAATCTGACTCTTTCAACATTTGTTTCCCAATGCTGTGATACCTTTGCTTTGCAGAATTTTAAGGAAATATCTGACATGGCTGTGGGATGGAGATCTTAGTCTCATTTTACAGGTGAGGAACTGAGGCAATGGAAGACCTGTTCAAGTATTTATGAAGTCTACTGCCAAGGTGCAACTGAATTTAAGTTTTCCAGTCCAGTGCCTGACTTTAGACAAGTTTCCCTTCTATGTGTTTTTCTGCTTGATTAACAAAGCTAGTGTTTTGTTGTTGATATCTTTTTTGAATGAAGATAGATTTATTGCAATAATTGACAGGTGGTGTTTTTATGATTTCAGCACTTTATGTCAAACGTTAATTGATATTTGCATAAAAGTGCTACATATATGTCCTGTGTCAAATACAGCAGACACACAGACAAAATACGTGGGGGACGAGTTATATAAAGTATCCCACCCCTTCCTGTATTTGACATATTACATGTTCATACAATACCAGTCATGCTGTAACACCCAAAGTCTGTCTCCATGTCTTTAAGGAATTATTTTAATTTCAAATGGAAAAACTGTGGGCTGTATTCTTATGCCTGAAAAAAAAATCTGTCTGGATAACTGACTTGGAAGGTCATAATCAAAACCTACTGTGAAGAGTCATAAAGAACTCAGTAAAGCTATCTCTGTTAGCTAATCGCTAAAAGTATTTGTAAGTATTTGGCAATTTTTGTTTGTTTCACAAACCACTTCCTTAGTGATTTGCAGAAGAAAGCAAGACATCCCTATAATTTTTCTTAACATACTTCGCAGGAAGCAGAACTTAGGCTTTTGTCAAAGAGGGTTTCAAGAAAACATGAAAACATGTCAGAATTTAAAAATAAGGTAGTTGTCACTGAGAAACCTCACCTCGTCTGATTTGTTCTTCAGAATGCCTCCGAAATCAAGGGAAATGATCTTTTGGGCTGCATGGTCATCAATGATTTTATCAGATTATGTAATGACATGGGAACCAAGAATATTTTTGCAATTGAACTGTTGTCAAGTATATACACACTAGGTGTGCCCAGCTCCTTAAACCAACACATTTCTGTTGAATACTTTGAGATTATTGGAAAGTAAACAAAATTAGAACACTATGTGTTTTCAATACATTCAATAAGCACCTCGTCAGATGAGCTGCCATTTCATAAGCACAAACTCATGTGTAGCAATTACAAAGAGTAAACTGCACACCCACCTTGAGGGAGAGCCTGACCCAAGGGCATACCCTCTTTGCCTGGGTTTATTTTATCCAGAGAGAGCAGTGAAGAAGTAAATTGTGTACTTCAGCTGAAAAATTGTGTTGGTTTGCAGGAATTCTTTTAACAACTGAAGAAAAGAGACAATTGAAGGCTTGGGTTCAGGGAAACAAGCAGGGCCTCCAGCAACTACCACCTCTCTATTCCTAATCTCATGTTTTAACTAGGAAACCACTCTGTTTTTCATAGTACAAACTCAGCAGTTTAAATAAAGTATGATATTGAGTGATGTTCAGTTTTTACCATAAAAGCATGATTTCAGATTAGGTCAGAAACATGGGTTTCATGGTTTCAAATGGATCATAATAATAAATAAATATGGAACATAATAATAAAAAGGCTTGCCAGAAAATTGTTATTCTCTGGTTATTAATTTCTCCTGTAAACAGTTTTTTTTCTCATGAGGAATTAGTATTGTGTGTGCAGAAATGTTTATCATAAGTAGACTACAGGAAAATAGAGATACTTTTTTTTGGATCTGCACTTAAAACTTGGAAGCCTTTCAAAGGTACATGCTCTTCCCTACCAGGCCACTTGAGAAAACATCTCTCTCTCAATTTGTCACTTCTGATATGTTGCTTCATCATACAGGATGACCATACCTTTTTGGTTTTAAGGGAATCTTTCTTAACCTGTTTAATAGGTTATAGCATTATTCAGGCTATGTTTTACTTAAGTCTACAGCTACTATAAGCATGATAATTATATAGCAGTAAGAATTGTATTTGCCATTTCAACTCAAACCTGTGGGGACTTGTTTTTTTATCACGTCTCATTTGATCAGTTTTGGTGAAAAAGAATGTAGTGAACAGATAACACTAACAAATATCAATGTCTTGATTTTTTTTTATAGTACTCTGGCCAGATTGCCACTGGTAGTTCTGTGTGTATGCTTGGTGAGTACACGGTTGAAGTTGGTAGACTTAAGCGGAGTAATAATATCATTTATTAAATCGTCCTCCTCTGCTGCATGACTTTTGATGTCTTTGTTGAGGTTTTACAGACTGCTGGAGATAAAATATCGAGCTGGCAACACCTGGTTTATATGTTTGACTTTGGGCAAGGCTATCAACTGTTTATTTCAGCTGGAGACTGATTTACTCATATTTTCTCATTTAACGGACTTGCATGACCTTTAACTGAACTTCTCTTTGAACTGTGATCCCTGTCCTCCCTACGGCGGGTGTGAAGCCCCCTGCCAAGGAATTGAGCATGCAGCCACTGAGATATGAAGTGGGAATGGGTGGTGGCGTAGCTTGGCCTGCTCAGGTGTAGAGCCTGAAGTAGGCTTCGCTCCAGTCTCTGAGCACTCTGCTGGTTATCCAGCATTTCCTACACGGGGAGCACAGGCCACTGACTAAATAATTCGATTATTTTTAGCATATAGGTCAGACCTTATAATATGAAATGGCTACCCGGAGCACATGGTAAGAAAAGCCATGCTGAGTCAGACTGGTGTTCATCTAGGCCGCTGTTTGCCTCAGACGGGGCAAGAGGAGATACATGTCGGGAGTGTGTGTGAGCACGTGGACTGCTTTCTGCAGTCCACCTCACATCTCTGCAACCCCAGTTGTATCAGGGCTGTTAGAGGTTTTCTTGCTGCCTAGTCCCATTAGTTCCTGTTTATGGAACTAATGTTCATGAATTTGTCTAACCCCTCTTTGAACCCGCTGATACTAAATGATTCACAGTTTCCTGAGGCAGTAAGTCCCAGAGGTTCACTACCTGCTGTGTAAAATACTTTCATTAATCTATTTAAATAGCCTATTAGATCTGTCAGGGGAATTCTAGTTTGCTGGATCTAGTTAATAATCTTTGATCTTTGGATTCACAGTATTTGAAACCTTCAAAAATTTTGTTTTAAACCTCAGTTGTATCCTCCTCCCTCATCCTTCTCTTCAAACTGAAGTCCCAGGCTTTTCAGTGCCTCCATCGCCTTGACCATTGTAGTTGCCTTTCTCTAAGTCCTTTTGAGACATGGAGACAAGAACAGTAGACAGTACTCAGGATGTGGCAACACAAAAGCTTTTCATAGCAGCAAGATGCTGTGTTCTCAAACCCTTTGTTACCCCAATATTTGTTAGTGCTTCGAATGCCCATGTGCATAGAGGCAAAGATTTCAGAGAACTTCCAATGACGACTGCACGATCTTCTTCCTGAGTGGCTTCTTCTGAGTTCAGCAACATGTAAGCATGGTTGACATCTGTTTTCAGAAACAGTTTACCTTTTGTTTATATATTTTTTATGTATCTTTAGCATTAAAGGTTGCTGCAATGAATGCACTGTGGCCTTACCATTCCTATGTGTCTCTTTAGCTGGCAAACTGGTACAGCTCTTGAGGCGGAATGATGATATTTGAGACCACTGGAGCTGGTGCAATTTTGCACTTACAGAGCTAGTAGGAACTTCTTGGATCAGCAGGACTAATTCGCTAGTTGCAGGATCCTACAACAGCATGAAATACTTTCCATGGAGCTTTGCTTTAGAACTGATTTTTCTCCATCTATATGGGAAGGCTGCTGCAGAGTCTCATTATGATTACAATAAAAGACTTTATTCTGTCTTTCAGCCTGTATTTCTTTGTGGCAAATTTATATAGGTTTCTCCTTGGGCTGACATTTTCCTTTGAATTAAAGGACTGTTTTTTCACTCTGGTGTTTATCATCCAGTTGTATCTGTAGACATATACTAACTGCTTCTTAGCTTTCATGTTAAGATACTGCACAAACCAAGCTCTTCTAGTCTACTTTTGTAAGATGGCTTTACAAGGTAAGTTGTCATCCTAGCCACCTTTGCCATATATGTTATGTCTGAGTTTTTCTTTAATATGTTGTCTACAGGTCCAATTAGTGGTGGACCTTTTTGATGCTTTAGCAATGTTGTTTTAAATAATCCAAAATAAACAGCTATAGGGATAAAATAACATATTGCATCATTGTTTACATCTGAAAGGATATAAAAGACTAACTCTTCTTCCTTCCCTCCTGAGCTATGTCTCAAAATAAATGCTGTGTATTTCAGTGCCTGATAAACACTGGAAAGAAGCAGAAATGCATTTAAAAGAGGGAACTCACTATTTTTTACTTCTGTGCTCGGTAAGGAACATAGTCTGAAATCGCAGCAGAAAAAGCAATTTTTATCTGGAAACCATCCAGACAGGATATGATGTAAACAAGTGAGAGACTGAGAAAAGGAAAGTAAATATTGCCAGCATTTCCTCTCTCCCCTTCTTGCTTTCAGCACTTATATCCCTTTCTGGGAACACACAGGAAAGACAGGACAATGGGTCCTCTGTTTTCTTTTTCTGTGTGCATTTGATTATTGCAGTTGTCTTCTTGCACCTCTTGTGTTCTCAGCTGCTTGTGTGAAATTAAGTGCAAGTCTGCAATCTCTATATTGACAAAATACCCCATTTCTCAGTAAAGTTAGTGAAGGTTCATGAATTTTAAACTACAGAATGAATGCGTGCTTAAAAACAGTTAATCAAATGTGAAAGTAATATGTCCATTACGTGCATAAAAAGAAACAGTTTCACCCTGTTTTTTAAATTGCAAAAGGTGAGTTGATACACTAGCAAGTTGATCCTTTACATGCCAGAATCAGGGCCTGACAGTTTAAGGTAGACCTGCGGTTGAGTACAGGGCAGTGCGGACCAACCTGAACGACTTCGAGCCAGCTTGGTTGCAGGTAGGTTGTAGTAGGTGAGAGCACTGCATGGGTTGCAGGCTTGCCCAAATAAGCTAGGTTATGCTGAAGGATTTGTTTGTCCTGAGCACCGTAGTAGCTGTCGTGGTTTAACCCCAGCCGGCAACTCAGCACCACGCAGCCGCTCGCTCACTCCTCCCTGCTCCCAGTGGGATGGGGAGGAGAACTGGGAAAAAAAAAAGTAAAACAACTCATGGGTTGAGATAAGAATGGTATAATAACTAAAATAAAATATAATAATAACAACAGTAATAATAATAAGATAAAACAATGAAAAGGAGTCTAACAAAAAGAGAGAGAAATAAAACCCAAGGAAAAAGCCAAGTGCACAGTGCAGTTGCTCACCATCTGCTGACCGATGCCCGGGCAGTGATCTGCCCCTCCTGGCCAACTGCCCCCAGTTTATATACTGAGCATGAAGTCCTATGGTATGGAATATCCCTTTGGCTAGTGTGGTGGATTAGCCCCAGCCAGCAACTCAGCACCACGCAGGCGCTCACTCACTTCCCCACCCACCCAGCGGGATGCAGGAGACAATCGGAAAGAAAAGGTAAAACCCGTGGGTTGAGATAAGAACAGTTTAATAGAACAGAAAGGAAGAAACTAACAATGACACTAATAACAACAATAAAGTGACAATAATAGTAAAAGGATTGGAATACACAAAACAAGTGATGCACAATGCAATTGCTCACCACTAGCTGATGAATGCCCATTTAGTTCCTGAGTAGTGCTCCATTCCCAGGCCAACTCCCCCCAGTTTATATACTGGGCATGACGTCCCGTGGTATGGAATACCCCTTTGGCCCAGTTGGGGTCAGCTGTCCTGGCTCTGTCCCCTCTCAACTTTCCTGTGCCCCTCCAGCCTTCTTGCTGGCTGGGTGTCAGAAGCTGAAAAGTCCTTGCCTTAGCCTAAACACAACTTAGCAACTACTGAAAACATCAGGGTGTTATCAACATTCTTCTCATACTAAACCCAAAACACAGCGCTGTACCAGCTACTAGGAAGACAACTAACTCTATCCCAGCCACAACCAGGACAGCTAGTTTGGGTCAGCTGTCCTGGCCATGCTCCCTCCCAGCTTCTTGTGCACCTGCTTGCTGGCAGAGCATGGGGAACCGAAAAATCCTTAACTTAAGACAAGCCCTACTTAGCAACAACTAAACCATCAGTGTATCAACATTATTATCACACTAAATCTAAAAGACAGCACTGTACCAGCTACTAGGAAGAAAATTAACTCTATCCCAGCTGAAACCAGGACAATAACCTAGCTGCTTGCAGCCCAATATGACTTTAAAGTTAGTTCATGTATTTTTCTGTCGTTAGAATGTAGATACATCATTTCTTGGTATTGGCTTTACTTTGACTTTCTTTTGGTCATATAAATGGTCTTGAATGTATTGTAATACTACTGCCTCTCACTGAACTTTAAGAAAGGGAAATTGGTTTAAATGTCAAGTTTACTTTGAGTTATATAAAATTTTGTCTGAAATAAGGATACCTAGAACTTCCCCCTTCAGTTTTTCAGATTCTACTTCACTTCATAGTAGACTCACAGTGAAATAATTCAAGATGTGCTCGAATACTCTTAAATGTTATTGGGTTTTGGTTTCTTATGGTAACATAACATTAAGTTGCTGTAAGAATATAGTAATATAATGTTAGACTAAAAGTGTAACGAACAAAAGCCTTACATATTTTAAATGTCTCAGAGCTATTAATGATTTTTATTTTCTGATGTCATAATTCACCCATGACACATATATATATACTATCAATAACTCTGGGAATGTTTTTTTTATGCTGTTTAAAGCCTTCTTATATTGTTTTAAGATCTAAATACTTAAAAAATGTAAAGTAATGAATCAAGAGAGATACTTAGCTACAATGTGAATAACCTATGTAAATAAAAAACGAAGTAATTGGCACTTAGTGTTTTGTTAGCTTCATATTTGGACATCAAGAATAACTATTTCAAGAATGCATTTAAATTTTCACTTAGTTTTCCATGGTTACTGAAGCTTAAAACTAAAATATTGTCAGTGTTACCTAGGAAAACAATTAAGCTTATTTAAAATTAATCACAAGTAACAAGTTTGTTTGGTAAAAGAACAATACATTTGATTTTTTTTTGATCAAACTTAGGCTCAATTTTAAAAGAGTATTATAAGAATTTGGATTTTCTACCAGCAGTCATTTGAATCCACTGACTCTTACAGGAACATAAGAAGAAAAATTTAAAGAAGGCAAACATTTTATTTACATAGGCTAAATTTCAAAATTGATGACCTTCAATTTCAGCTGTGCAAACCACATTCTTCACTCAGTCTCATGTTTCTTAAAATAATTTGGGCTCTTGCCTTTTAGAGTTTCAGACCTGTAATCCAGCAGCTGCACTATTTTTGCAAGTAAACTCCAGGCAGTGAGTGCCCTATGCAGTGTCAATCAAACTGAGGCAAAGTTTAGACAGTGTGGCTCTTGGATTGAGGTTGGAGGTGACCTGTTCAAATGAAATTGTAGCAACGTAGCCTCAAGAATGAAGCAAGCAGCCAGGCTGTCTGAGTGTGGGTGAAATCTGATGAATTATATGCTTCTTGGATTCCCTCCAGGATCCCAGTCAGTGTCAGTGTAATTTGTAAGGGCTGCGAATTCTAGAAGGAGCAACACATCATGTGCAACGTGTGTACTCTGTATTTAAAGAAGCTGGGAATGCGTGAGCATTTTCCATAGATGAAATCAGTGGGATTTAGTTTCTAAAGAAATAAAGTCCGCTGAACACTTTGCTTTGTTATTTGTCTTCTGTTAAAACGAATGAGTTTATCGTGTTTAAAATGACCTGTTTGTTAATTGTGTCAAACTACTGTAGCAGTATGCAAAAAAAAAAAAATTTGAAAAGCAGTCTCTGGGACCTGTGTTTGCCCTGCTTGTGAAGTTATCAAGAGCATTTGTTGGCATAAGCAGTGACTATGCTAGGATGTAAATCAGATGTAGATCTGTGCTTCTGCAAACAGGAGCTTAGTCCCTGCACTGTCACAGACACTGTCCGTGGGTGGTCACCCTCTGTCCTGCTTGGTATCAGAACGCCCCTGCAGGCTTACGAGGCTGTGTAATTGCATGGGAAGGTTTGACAAGTGTGTCCAGGGAAGTAGTGAAACAGATACAGCAGTAAGATTTCTACTTTCTTTGCCTCTAGACTTCTGGTTGAAGTAAGTGTATTTGGAGTGGGACAGCAGCAAGGAGTCAGTATGAATGTATAAGTAATAAGCTGGTGATGCTACCGGAAGGCGCTTGGGACTATGGTTGTACCTCGTGTGGGCTACTCTTCTCTAAAATTTGCTCAGGAATGGGACCTTCTGCTGCAAGGTCTTGGGTTACTGGCAAAAACCAGCAGAGTGGACAAACATCACAAGAGGTTGACTATAAACAGCCATGAGACAGGTAAACTGTTGCTTCAATATTACAACCATGCTGTGTTAATCAGATTTTGTAGTCACAGCAGTAGACGATGCTTTTGGATGTTGCTAACATGGTAAATACAAATATTTTGCGGTAGTGTCTAGCATGGTGTTTTTCCACATAACAGCAGGAGCTCATATTAGACAACTGTCATGTTTACATAAGTTGCCATGATTTATCATCCAAAACAGGCAAAGAGCTCATGGAAAGGAAGATTGTAGCTAAGCCTCAAACAATGTTGAAAATTGCCACCTATCTGTGTGATTAAGCATAGTAGCAAGTGAAAGGATACAAATCAGAAGAAACTTCTTATCTAGTCTCATAAGTATTTATGTAAATGGCCTCTACTTGTGCATCTCTTCAATGAAATCATCATCTTGTAACAGTGAGGACCGAGCAGCAATGTAAAAACTACCACACAGGTGCCTGAGAAGGCGGGGGCAGCTGTTCTGATGTTCCAGAAAAATTTGCTGACTATGCAAATGATCTAAGCTTATTTCATGGGAGATAACTATGGAACTCGAACCCCTCAGTAAAACCTTTAAGTCTGACTTAGCGTGTGGGAAAAGTATGTTAACCTTACTCATCTAGCATTTTTCTGCAATTAGGTTTACATGATTTTCAGAGAAAGCTGGCTCTTCAATTTTTGGAGAAATGACAAAAAAAAAAAAAGCACTCTGAAGCTCTTTGGCCTTTCCATTGTCTTTTCCTGCTATATCTACAACAGTGTTTTTGTGTAACAAGAAACTTTTCCGTGCAAAGTTTTAAAGGCTATTCTCTTTATTGACAGATTTTTTATATTCTTAGAAGGTTTTACTTTTGAGTACAGCAACATGTAAATGTATGGTTTCGGTTTCAACTCTTCAAAATGTGTATATGTTGCAAAGTGCTATGACAGTGTACTACAGTATTAATTAGAATAGAATAGAATAGAAGACTATTTCAGTTGGAAGGGACCTACAACAATCATCTAGTCCAACTGCCTGACCAGTTCAGGGCTGACCAAGTTAAAGCCTGCATTGTCCAAATGCCTTTTAAACACTGCCAGCCATGGGGCATCGGCCACCTCTCCAGGAATCCTCTTCCAGTGTTCAACCACCCTCTCGCTAAAGAAGTGCTTCCTAATGTCCAGTCTAAACCTCCTCTGGTGCAGCTTTGAACCGTTCCCCTGCATCCTATCACTGGATCCCAGGGAGAAGGGATCAGCACCTCCCTCTGCACTTCCCCTCCTTAGGAAGCTGCAGAGAGATGTCTTTCTAATGGGCATCGAGCCTAATGTAGTATGGTTGCTTGACTCTGCATTTCTTTGTGTACATTGTTTAAACTTGTTTAAAAATTACTGCCAATGAAAACTGATATACTGGAAATTGTGTTGTTGGTGATATTATCTTTATTTCCATTTGCACCTCATGCAAGTGCAAATTACTGGCCAAATGTCCTCATTTTCAACAAAGAACCAGTAGGTTTTGTCATTCTCTTCCTTCCCCCCACCTCAGCGACAGTGCGACTTTCTGAAAAATGATTTCCTGATGGCACTTCTCTATGTTTCTCTATTTTCCATCTCTCCTTCAGGCTGGCTACAGTTGAGAATATTTGTTCCAGCCCCGAGGTTAAAGAGACTAATTTTTTTTGGAGTGCTAACAAATCAGCCCTCACATTTCTCTTACTAACAGAGAGTTCATAGTATCCAATTGTCCTAGGGGTGTTTCATTTCAGTATCAGACAATGTTTAGCTGATGCACATAATTACTTCCCTGCATGTAAAAGCAAGAACTAAATTTAAACGCAGGTTGTGTATCCATGTTCTGTAAGCTTTTTTAATCAGCAGTTAATGAAACAATCTGTCATCAAATAGCTGTGCTGCTGAAATGCCATGAAAAGCAAATCCATGGAGCAAGTTTGTTTGTAGACTTTCACCTAAGTTTGGAGCTAGTGATGATTTGTTGTTTTTTCTGCAGTTTAACCTTGTTTGGTCTAGCTGGAAATGTGGCAGTAGTGATGTCAGTATTTGCCAAGAGCTATACATTTACAGGAAACTGTAATAGACATCATTCAAGGTTTTGACAAGATTTCACACAGCGTAGCAGGGCAATCCAGCACAAATTCATCATAATAAAAGCCTTCCATGCCCATTTTGGGTGATGTGCTCATAACCTTACAGATGTGGTCCATGTGTAGCTGAATGAAACTATTCAGTTGCTGCTTTGCCTGAAATGCTTGAACACTGTGACAGATGTCTATTAAAATGGTTTGCTGCTAACGTGGATTTAGAGACATTAAAATATCAACACCATGTAATACAGCATAGCTTAAGGTCACAAGGCATCAGAAAGCACAGAATCAGGTATTATAGCCTTCACAAGATTTTTTTTCCCAAATCACGTTAGGGGTGGGATTCTTCCACTGCAAGGTGTAGAAGAGAAAAGGGGGAAAGAAGGGCAATGGTTCCTGAGGTACTCAAAATGGAAAGGAGTGATCTGGCTCTGTTTTACTTGCAAAAGTTCAGATGTAAATTCTCCTGCTCTGGGTTGGTGGAAGGGTGCATGGTCCTGGGCTACCAAGGAGTTCAGGGCCTTTGTGGTTCCCATGGCTTCTCTCAGAATTGCATGGCAGGTTGATGGGAATCCTTTTCACCTGGTACAATGGTGACCACTAACCGGTGTATTAAAAACTCCTCGCATTACTTCCTTGTTCCTTAGGACATCGTTCTCCTCAGCTCTGCGCTGTTGTGTGCACTCCAAGCCTTCTCACTGTCTTTGTTTTCTTCCTTTCAGGCACTTTATTGGCAAACTGCTAGCAGGTTTGAAAGCAGATACTTCACGTGTACCTGTTCAAAAGAAAGCATTTTTCTTATCAATCCCTTCCCCCTTGGTCTTTACATTGCTTGGCGTGTGGTTTTGGGGCTTTTTTTGTGTGTGTGTGTTGGGGGAGGGGAGAGTTTCTTTTTGTTTTTGTTTTTTTTTTTTCCCTGGTGTGGTAGCTGAACTTGAATTATTAAGATCTATAGGCTATGGGTAGTCTTCCCTTTTCAGATGGCTAGGTAACAACCTGTGGCTTCTGGTCTGCAGTAGATATAATTAGATGAATTCTTGCATAAAATACAACAGTTCCACTGATGTTATTAGGAAACATGCCTCGTGTGGTGAACTCACAAACTTATATCAACACAGATTAGCTGACTACGTAGACTTTTTTTTCCGAGAGAAGACAACTAGAGCAAAGAGGAAGGAAAGACCTCAAGTAAAGAATGAATGTATTTGTAGGACTAAATAATCTTTCTGTGTCTCAAATGAAGGCAATGAATTACAGCAAATGTGAAAATAAATGCATCTGCAGACTCTGGTCTATATAATGTTTAATACAGATTTATAAGGTGTGTTTTTTTCACTGTAAGAAGTCAAATTGATTCCAGTAACATTGTAAGAAATGTTAAGTACCAATGGATGGCCTGCAGATTGTTTGTAAAACAGCATCTTCCTCTTTGTCCTCCTCTTCTCCACATGCTTCAGCAACAGTGTTTGCAATGTGCATGGAGGGTTTAGAAAGGTTTAAACCAAAGCCACCCTTATTATGACTCCACTGATTCTGAATCTTCATAGATTGCACTCTTTATTTCACTAACATTTTAACTCAGATTACCCCATTTCTACCACTGTTTTATATTAGCTCTCTGCTTTGCAAATTATATGAAATAGTGACATATGTCCTATGTCATTTTTTCTCTTATCTACCGTATGGAAATGAACGCGGCAAAGAGTGTTTTGGGTTTGGGAGGCTTGCTGGATGGTTTTGTTATTGCATTTGTGTTAGTGCAGGCTAGGGCTTGTACTTAGGGTGGAAAAGGGTGAGGCCCATGATGAAGGTTTACTCCTGTGGGAGGCTTGTTTCAGGATCTTAACAGTTCCCTCAAAGTTCAGTCTTCTACAAAGAACATCTTAATACCTGAAAAAAGGTTGACTGTTATGTCTGTCTCATACTGGAGCTTCAGATGTGTCTTTAGTTTTCCTGGGCCCAGGTCGTGAAGCTAAGAACTGAGCTTTACCCTGGAAAGCTGGCACAGATCTAACATGCCAGCAATAGCCTCTGCCTTGAAAGGATGCTTTTTTAAATTACAGTCTATCTGAGGACAGGTAAAGCCAACAATCATTTCTGAAGGTACTGCTAGGGTGGCGATGGATGTTATCCTTAGTTTTATAGAAAGGGTTACCATTGGTATAGATGTCAAATCCTCCTACGCCAATTATGGTACCGAGTGCTTCATGTCCTCAAGAATCCCATTTACTTTATCCCCTGTGTTCTACACTAAGCAAGTGTCTCTTAGGAAATTGGTCTACAACCGGCCCTCCTTTATGTCGCTGGAATGGTGCACAGTCTCGTGCCAGTCCACCACTACCGTCATCCAGCCTTGTGCGAGGCAGCGCTGGCTCCAGAAGAATGTCCAACATATGAAGCCAGTGGACATAGTGCTATAGAGTCTTGGCAGTACTGCAAAAAATATTTAAGTTCTGAAGTTGTATTTAATTACTGACTGTTTTTACACTGAAGTGCAGGAGCTGAAACTTCAAGCCATCTACTAATTCCCAGGATCCTGAGGTTGTCATGTTGTCACAAGTTCACTGTGGAAGCTTTTTTGACAGTAAGCTTGAGACACTAAGAGAAGTGATAATGTATACCATATGGTTGCTTAAGTCAGCTTTTACATCAACTGTGCTAGCAATTCCAAGGGCTGCTCTTGTTCATACTTTTTCTCATATTCTTTCTTTTATTTGCTTTATGACAGTGCTATAGAAAAGTGATACCAAAAGCATCACTGCAAATGAAAACATATTTTTTTTTAATTTTATATGGTAAAAGTGCAGCAATCCGCTACAGTTGCATTAAAACCGAGTTGCTGCAATTTTGTAAAGATGACCATGCAACGAGAACATTTTGCTGACAGTGATTTTTTAGGCAACCAAATTTGCTAAATGTACAAAATGCAGGCCAATCACTTTTCAAATGTTTTGACCTACTTTCCCCTTGAACCCATTCCAAAATAATAATAATAAAAAATAACTATGGAGAGAGCAGATTACACAGTTCTACAATTTCACTGATGGGAATGTGAATGCCATTAAAGTAAAAGTGCTTCCTGCTGGCAGACCAAGTATGTATTTGTGTGGTTGTAACTCCTCAATACTCATTCAGATTTTGGGATAGAGACAAGGCCAGGGAAGGACACTTATGCTGACTTAAACAGGGTCCTTTCAATTTAGTGAGCCCTTCTATTGTGTTTCTCTTAATTCATCTGTGTAAAAATGCACAGCATAGAATCTAGAGAGGTTTTTTTTAAGTAGAGTCCTGTTTTCATTTCATGTGGTTTAAGCTAAATTCAAAAAGCTTTTTTCTTAAAACAATTTTAATTGGTTAGTGAGTCATTACTGATTAACTTGTATATTTTCATACAGATGTCTTCCTGGATATTATAATTTTTGATGCTTTAAAAAAAAATAGTGACATAATTCTGCTGGACTTCTCCCTTTGTTCTGTGTTTTCCATTTTAAAGTATTTCCTTATCTTTAGGGGGGCAGAAAGGGGGGAGAGGGAAGGTGCATGTGTGCTTAGAGGTGTGTTTAAAAAGCAGATCTATAGCCTCCTGTTTTTCAAGCCCTACGTAAATCCATGTGAGATAGGGACAGGCTGATTTTGTTAGTTCTGAAAATATTTAAGAACCCTGCTTTACTGGCAAAGGTATTAATGAGCTTTAAAAAGAGGAGAGGGAGTTGACAGGAAGAATTAATCCCTCCCAGTCCGAAACAAAAACCCAGAACTGCTGCATTTCCTTCCTTTCAGCATCATACAAATTGTATGGTTTCAGCGTTCCTCCTTTGGTTTACCTCCCCCAGCTCCTCAGGAGAATTATTCTGTAATTTCCAGTAGGAAGATGATTTGCATAAACCAGTTCCTTTTCATGATTAGATTCAGGAAATCAGAATTATAATGTGATGTTGTTTTGCTTTTGTCCTGGAAGTTGTTAAAATGAGTCATCTGGCAACCTCTAATCCCGTTTCTAACCATATACGGACATGTATGGGACTAAAAATGAAGGCGAGTTTATGTATTTGAGAAGTTCAACACAGTCAACTTCTTTCTAGGATTTTAATTTTGAAAAACAGGTAGACACTGAAAAGTAATTGCATACTGTTAAATGCTTTGTCAAGTAGGGTTTATGTGAGCTAGGAATAGTCCTAAGGTATTTGGAACAGGAGTTCAAAAGGGCTTAAAAAATAAATGATGGAAGGAAGATGTACATATGCATAAGCAGTAGTGTTGTAGCTCTCCCACTGAACCAGTTTTCCACAGATTCTGCGAGTCCCTGTACTTCCCTCCAGTCAACAAGTACTTCTGCTGACCTTAGGCCAAAAGAATTCTCTGTTCAGTACGAAGAGTCTTTTTTGCCTTTTGGTATCATAAATCCTGGTTATTAGATTGATTACCTGAATAAAGAAAGAAATACCTCTTGCCAGCATCAGAGGGCAATCTTCTCAAAGTAAGCACACGCATTCCTGGATTTTTTTTCCTTCTTTCTCTTGTCTTGGATGACTGATATAAGCTAGCACCTTCTCCTTTGAACCAGACTCAAGAGGTACAACTCAGTTCTGGGGTTGGTGTGTGCAATTCAGTAGTTAGTGGCTTACCTTTCCTTCTGTCTTTGGTTTGAAACAAATGGCAAACTGCAAAATTGCCTTTTCAAAATTAGCAATTTCCTTTCTATAAGTTGGGCTGCATAAAGGACAGCAATTTCAGCCAGTGAGTGAACATTCCCATCAGGAACAAACGTGAGCGAAAGTTGTGCAACGTGTGCCATAGTGTTACTTTTTAGAACACTTCTAAATAAGAAAAAAACATTCAGATTAGGAGCCAAAGTCCAGGATCTTCTTTTGGTTGCCATTAAGTATTTTGTAATTAATGTATATTTTTGTGTCATGCTCAACCTATGTTTTATAATGGCTTCAGTTTATAATACCTATATTTACCATTTTTAAGAATTAGCATAATCAACTGCAGCAAAGCTTAAAACAGGAACCACAACCACAAGTTGTACCTGAGCTTACATTAAATTGTGTAAAGGTGGCTCATGGAGCAAAGCTAGCTAGAAAGTCAGGCACCCTGTTGGGCTATATGTCTCCAGCCTGCCTGCCTTTGCCATACTCGATAGAGAAGATGGTGGCCTTGCCTTCAGGGTAGAGCATATGTGGGCTAGGATGATGGAAAGGCATCTGGAAGTGCACGGCTTTCACAGAGCTCCATCATCTGTCAGAAGCTATTTAACACAGCTGTCGTAGCTGCAGATGAATAATCTCGTATTTCGCCTTTGTGTATGTGCTCTTCCACTCTCACAGGCACCTACACCTTGCACACATAATATAAAATTTATATCTGATACATGTGGACTAAGAAAGTGGACCTCTTTTTCTTCTGTAGGGATTCTATAGGGATAAGCCTATAGATCTTATTATACACACTCAGGTGAAGTACTAGGATTGTGTTTTAATATTCTTTTATTTTGCTTGTAATAGAAGCACCAGTTTAATCCAGCTAGCGATAAGCATCTGCTGTAGAAAACCTATGACTTTTGGCCAAATAGTGTAGATCGGAACAGCTCTAGAGAGGCCATATAAATCAAAGCTCCTCCTCTTCAGAGGCTTGGCTTTGTCTGAAAGAAATGAAGAGTAATAAAAAGCTTAAGTGAGCTACGCCTGAGAGAAGTGAGGGGTTCCCCCTGGGCTCCCTTGTCCCTTCCCTTGGATTGTCCCTCCACGCCGCCAGCCCCTGTCCCCAGCCCCGCCACAGGCGAAGCCGGTTGCCTCAGTGAGGCGGCGGAGCTGGCGCCTGCTCCCAGGGTGCAGGGAAGCCAAGGGTGGTTAAACCGTCTGCATCTGTAGCCAGAAATAGGGAAATAATGAAATTCCAAGTGAGAACAGAGTTGCTGTGCCATCCCTGTTTCTTGTACAGCTCTATATAGCATCGTGACATTACTGGCGTGCAGTGAAACCACTCACTTTTCTCAATTTGTAGGTGCTTTATTCCTACGGCAATGAGCCCTGACAACTTGAGAAAACACAGTAGCAAGGCAAAACTAAACTAATGTTTGGCACAAAAAAATCTCTGAGCAGTGGGGTAGGAGTTGATGGGCTGTTATTTGTCATTGTTCCAAGATGTTTGAACAAAGTTTGTAGTAGAAAGCTTGTTATGGTAAGCAGCTGTTGCACCAGATTGTTAAATCTCAGATAAATCTCCCAGTTGCTCTGAACCAAATCCAAAGTCAAACTGTTGATGTCTGGCTGACCCTTTAGTCCTAAGTGTCTGCAACTTGCTCTGTGGAGCCACTTTTCAAACACGCAGATATTCTCTGGAGAAGGGAATGCTAATGCTCTGTACGTGGGCATCAGATATCTGCTGTCTTGTTCTCTTAAACCCTTGTTTAACACAGGAGTCAGACGAACTAGTCATCCCCATGCTCAGCACTGAAGTTCACTTCATACTTTTGGTATTCTGTTCATCTCCAAGCACCATGGAGCCGGATGTTGGCAATAACTGCACAGAAAGGGATGCTCTGGGTTTCAATTAGTTTTCAATTAGTTTCTCTATACTGCTTAGTTTTGACATTTAAAGTCATGACAACAGTAACAAGATCACATTTGTCTCCTTCATCCTCTGCAACTAGTTTGGTGTTTTAAAATCACCACTCTGGCAAGCCTGGCCAGAGGGCTAGCTGAAAGTGGAACCATGACACACATTCGGTGAGGAGAAGCCAAGTACTAGTATGCTGATGTGAAATATTCTTTTAAAAAACCCCCGCTGTGTTTATAAAAACTCGTATGTACTTATGTGCTTAGAACTGGACACACATTTCATATTACCCTTACAAGGTCAGACTTTCCTTTCATTTGCCTCTCAGTAACACCAGAAGTATTTAATCCATGTAAATAAAAGGTGATCTGTGGTGAATCTTTCCAGTGCTGTCTTGGTATCTTGTCTACAGTATTTTTCACACTTTAGTAGGGTTTGCTGTTCAGATGCATTGAAGGGTACAAGCTAGTATTTAAATAACAACAAAAATAAACCCAGAAAACCTTCCTTCCACGTGAAATTCTTCTACACCCTTATCTAGGTTCTCAAATAATGTAAATAAAGCTTTGCTGAATTACATATGAGGAGCTAACATTTTGTTTTCAGTGACTCTTCTATTCAGATATCCTATACTTTTAAGAAAGAAGCTTGATAATTTTCAGCTAGTGAGACAGAATTCTGGTATTTTCTTTATTTAAATAAAAGAATTCTCATGAGAAATAAGAACTCTACCTGTGAGATACAATTACCATTTCTCATATTTTACCTTCTAAATGTCACTTTCTTTTTGTAATGAATTGGGCAGGAAACTCTGCCCTTTCCTTTGAATGACTCATGATGTAATGTACTTACAGATTAGAAACACAATTTGAGTAATGTACTATATGGCATTAAGTGAGGTTTTGCCCATTCTGTCACGTTTATCCTAGTGGAAGCCTAGCACCACATCGCTTGTGCTAATATTAGGGTGTTCAGATCATTAGTGCAGAAAACCTTGTTGAAGTTCATATACGGGTGTACTTTTACTTCATGTTAGGAATGTGCTTTTGTCGTGTGAAAACTTTAAATTCATTTACCTGCAAATGTCATTGGTTAAAATTGAGCATAAAAAGCACCTTATTAATGTCTTATTTGTAGCTGTCAAAGAAGTCCCAATGACGTACAAGTGCACATCGATTTCAATACAAAAAAGCTCTTATCTGGCTAATCTGGAATTTAATATTCATAATATTTGCAGAACTGAGCAAGATTCTTCAGTAAACCTGGGGAATAAAGGAACTCTACCATTGGACAAAAAGTACGAATGTCCCACTCATTGCTATTTTGCATACTCGGTTCTCTTTTAAGTCATAAAGAAACCATTTAAGTGGTATTTTATTTTAGAGGCATGTTTCACATTTTGGGCTTCTGGTGCCCTGCCAACGTCAGATAGAAAGGACGAAGTCACAGGCCTGATGCCTATAGAAATGACAACCTGCCTGCATGTGAAGTCTTCATTTTCACATATTGATTCTGTTTGCTTGTGCCAAGGTTATGGGAAATGTCTAGTAGACACAACCATTGGAGGATTGTTGGCAGCAGCTAACTGGCTAAGTTATGTGGCCAATTTCCCTTTATAATAAACAGTAGAGGATGGTATCTCCCAGACAAGAATTCAGAAAAAGAGTCAAACTGCATCGCTTGGATTGTCCTATAGAGTTACAAGTTAAGCCTCAGAAGAGCTTTCGGTCAGGTTAGACATCTCAAGCTTGCTCTTGAGACTCTGCCAGTGTAAGTTTCTCTGCTCTTTTATGTAGGCATATATATGGCCACTGCCTTTGGAATTAACTCTCTCCAACAGAGGCCATTATTTTCGAAAGGGAAAGGAAAACAAGGCAAAAAAGGGTAATAGAATACTAGGGCAGCCTTTAGCTAGGTCAGAAATGGGTGGATGTTTTGGTCCATGGAAAGGTTCCCTGCCCTTTGGAAGATGTTCTCACCGAACAGAAAAGCCAGCTCCATTCTCTTCCTTTCTCCACATGGCGTCCGTCTTTCAGTCCTTCAGCCAGTTGTCCTGCGCCCCCACCAAACCTAGTGCCTTCACACCCTCCGCAAAACAAGTGCAACCACTCTGCTGCTAATACCTGTAATTGGTCTTGTATCTCAAAAGAGCTCTTGAAAGGAGCAAAGGGAAGATCTGCCATAGCCTTAAGTGAGAGCCACATTACCCTCTAAGGTTAAAAGCAGATCTATGGCAACACCAACACCAGAGGCTTCAAAGGCTTCACCGTAGATAGACTTCAAACAGACCTTTGAACTGTTTTAATTGACAGTCATGCAATTTTTTTTTCCTATTGTAGCAATAGCCAAAGAGAGAACTTTATCTTTCTATAATCTTTAGCAAAGTGAAATTTTAGAGTTCTTGGGCACGATCCAGTTCCCAAATGTCTGATGCCATTTGAGATACCCTAGGGACCTGCCTGGCTCCAGCTGCCAGTTCAAAAGGGCATGGGTCTCCTGGAGGTCTTGTCTCATATCTGCCACCAGCTTGCTAACATCTCAGATCCTTTGGACATCTCAAATGACATCTGATGCCTATGTTAAGGCAGCTGAACTGAGCTAGCTGTATGTGTTAATAGATACAGATCTCAATTAACATCTTCCATAACTCCACATGGAATAATCTGAGTTTGGACTTGAACTTTTACAATAAAGCCATCTTCAAAATCAGTACACTGTTTTTTTCCTTAATGCTTTTGGTAGCTGAATTTTTATGCAGTGTAAATCTAAATCTTTTCATCAATACCCATTCAGCTTTTCTGATTTACCACAACCTATGTATTATTTATATGATTTTTTTACAGTTTTGAAATGCATAAATAGCCAAATTTTTGATTGGCTCACTCTAGTACATTTATTAATGTCCTTGTCAAATATTAACCTGGAATATCTTCACTGGGACACAGCCAATAGCTTTAATGCACAAACATTTATAATATGTGAGATTAAGCTGAAGCGCTATGATATGTGATTAATGTACTTAAGTTGGAATATGTCTGCAAATTAAACTTTAATTTTTGGAGAAATAGGATAGAAGCCAAGAGTCATACATTAATGATCTCCTGTTTAATTAAATGTAATAAAATGTAAAGAAAGGTGTTTATAACTTGCTACTGAGGAGAGAGGAAAGAATAATCTTATGATTAAAATTACTGGCCTCCATGTCATGATTTACTTAGTTTAAATTACAAATGTACTGTAAGGTCCTCTGTCACGATAATGACAAACAACTGCCATACTAAATACTTGTACATTTGTAGAAGTTGTGCCCTGAAAGGTCTGCGTGTTCGCTGTTTTTTCTGAATTGCTTCTCAGCTTGGTTCAGACTTTTTCCACAGATGCGGCATTCTGTTGTCTTACAGGGTCAAATGCCTCTAAGACTTGGAAAGTTGCTGGGGGAATGAGAGTACTGTTTTAGTGTAGTTTGGTTGACCACAGCAGAAGGAAACCATGCATTATTTGCAGCATGTGACAGATCACTCTGGTGGGGTTAGAGCATCCTCTCCTGCCTGGGAAGCAGCTTGTGCCACCACTCACGAGGCCATCACAGGGCCACTGCAGGAGGGAGGAAAGCTGATTTAGACAAATCAAGCCAGCTTTGCCTAAGCAGAGTCTCATGCTCACTCTGAGAAATGAGATGAGAAATCAGCCACCACAGGTATGAGGGGCTATTCTTTCAGCCTAGTCCTGCAGATCTTTGGAAACAGTCACTGACATTATTAATGGGAAGGTTTGTTGACCAACAGAGAATCAGAGAGTCATGGAGTATCCTGAGTTGGAAGGGACCCATGAGGATCATCAAGTCCAACTCCTGACTCCACACAGGGCAACCTAAAAGTTAAACCATATTTCTAAGAGTGTTGCTCAGACACTTGAACACTGGCAGGCCTGGGGCCATGGCCATTTTCACCACTTCCGCAGGGAGCTTGTTCCGGTGCTTGACCAGCCTCTAAGGGAAGAACTTTTTCTGAATATCCAGTCTGAACTTCCCCGACACAGCTTTAAGCCATTCCTTCATGTCCTATCACCAAACACTCGAAAGAGGAGATCAGCATCTCCCTTTCTGCTCCACCTTATGAGGAAGCTATAGACAGCAGTGAGGTCACCCCTTAGTCTCCTCTTCTCTAAGCCAAATAAACCTCTTATCTTCAGCCATTCCTCATAAGTCATGCCCTCTAGACCTTTCAACTGGTTCCGTTGGAAACAATCTTCTACTATTGACTGCTATACGTTGTCTTGAACTTAGAAACCACCACACTATTATTGGTGTATTTCTTCCCCTTCGAATAATAACTGTCCTAGTAGACTCTTTAAAAAAGACTGTATCTAGCCATCATGCGGTCTGCTCTGTCATAAGCCCTGACAAGGCAATGTATACATACATGTAAGCAGCTCTTCTTTTCAAAGCAAATATGGTTTTATTTCTGTCTAAAATATTCTTTAATTTTAAAAACAATTATCTCTCCTGGTCATAATTTATGGTTTCCTCTGCTCATTAATGAACTGCAGCAACAGAAAGGAGAATGTAGGAATTCTTACACAACTTCATCACTTTCATCTCTCAAGATATTATCCAAGATCGAACATTCAAAGTACAAATTTTGTCACTAAAAATTTCTTCCAGTTGAAAACGTTTGTGACATATTCCCCTAAAAAAAATCCTTATTTTAACACAATTTCGTGAGTTTTCACTTTCTACAAAAGTCTACTTTTTGCACATCTGCTATCCAATAACAATGTTACATGACACTTTTTGGGACTGTCCATTGCAGCATGACAACCCATAAACCTAACTTAACGCCACTGCTAGTATTGCTTCTGGATCTACTTCCCCTTAGTCCACTGTTTTAGAAGGGGTTGCTCAGATACAAGGAACTGCCAGTCATCTTTTGCTTAATGAATTATTCGTGTTGGTGTCAAATAACTGTGTAATACACCATTATAATGTGGAACTTTAAGATCAGCTTCTTCGGAGAGCTACGTGCTTGTCCGGACAGTAGGATTCCGAAGCACTCTGACCTGTTTGCCTTTCTGTGAAACTGAAAACAGCAATTAAAAAAGATTGAATTTCAGGCCCTGTGGTGAATCTGCCCATTTCAAACAAATTTAGCCTGGACACCTGAGGACCCAGCTGACTCAGAAAAGGGTGGCATCAGTTCAGGCTGGGAGTTAGGTTGGTCTGGAGTGTTTTAAGATAATATGCACATCTTTAGCCTGAATTCAGTGCAGAATTTAATAACTGTGGAAGTAATTTTCATTAATGAAAAGTAACATAGTTATTACAAGGGAGTCATTCTTCAAGTTCAAAATGAGGATTTAAAGTGACAGAAGCCAAAATGATGACACCAAAATACTTCTACTTACAGATTCATCCAGTGCAAGTACTGACTGTAGAAAGATAGTTATGAGGCCTAAGTTTAGTACTTTTGCTGTATTAATGATTGAAGTAGATGTTTGACCTTTTTTTTTTAAACTTAAAAAAAAAAAAGCAGCCACCTGATCGTGATAGTTCCCCTTTCGCTTTACCTTTTGTTTGTTTCCTTGCTTGGCTACATCTTTTGGGTTGAATTTGTCATTTATATCTTTTTATTGCTATTTAAATAGCACTCAGAAAAAATAAACATACACCACATCTTTATCTTGCCCAGTCCATTGGGAGAACTAGACATATCTTAGGTATGTTATACTTTTTCTACACAGAGAAAAAAATATCTGGCATTCAAGTTCTGGGAATGGGATTTTTCTGTGTTTTGAGCAGTGATCACACTAGGCTTTCTCTCCCTGGTTACTTTAAGACACAGTGAGGAATTTGTGTAGTTCAGTTTCATGCTTGCTTCAGAATCTATGAAGATAAATACGAGTTTATACTCATACAGTGAACTTCCAAGCCTAATGAAAAATTCTGAAAAAGTGATTGGAACACCTTTCCCATCTTATCCCCTGATTAGAAACAAAAGCTACACAGTGGATTGGAGAATATATGGCCTGGCAAATAAGTACGAGCTCAAAGACCTGAAACTTGTCTCTGCATCTCATCCATAGAGTGGCCCTGGATTGTTTTTTCATCTTCCTGCACATTTACTCTCCTTTTGCATTCTTTGCCATTTTATCTTGTTATATAGCTGGTCTGCAGCTGCCTGAACTCCCCCTTCTTCCGTAGTTAGATGCAGGGTGGATGTTAGGAAACAAAAAATGTGGTATTTAAGCTACAGGACTAGGCATCCTGGGCTCTTTGTGCTGTCAGTGGAGACAGGCTTGCTGCATTTAGCTTCTGGACATGCCCTTGTCAGAAGTGTCCCTCTCTTGATTATACTGAAGTCTACGAAAACAATGCAGGAGTAAGAGCTACCCAAAGCGAGGTGATCCAGTGTGCTCACTGTCTCCAGTCTCCACTGGATTCTCTGTGCACAGCTGTGATGCTGCTAAATATTCACAGGATTTTTCTGCCTCTATTCAGAGAAGGCATAGCTGTAGTAAAATTCTTCACTCCTTTGATTTTGTAGAGAAACCCATCTTCTCATTTCTGAGCTGTGAGTTTTCCCTGGCATGCAGAGCATGAAGGGCTGGCTGAGGGAAAGGGGTGTGCATCTCCCGTGCTGCACAGAATCCTTTATACAAAAAGAAAAACAGACATTTTCACCAAAAAAAGCACTTCTGTTACATTTTCTATCTCCTCTAGAAGTGTGGTTCTTCAGCATTGTGGAGCCATGCTGAATTAATTCTGCTGTTAGACTGAAATAGAGATTGCAAAGTATGAGAATATCTTATTTGTGGCTGCCGAGCTAGCACGTAAGTATGGCTTTTCTGCTGTCAGGATCTGAGCTTCCGGTCACTATCTACCCTCATGTCCTCCAGATGGTGCTGGCCATATTATACCTTTGTTTGAATGCATATTTGTTACCCTGCCTGTATACTTCAAGGAGACTGTCTTTGTGGAAGGTGTTCTCCAAAATCGTGAGCTTGAAGGCCAGATTCTCTGCCAGTGTAAAGCTGGACCAATCCATGGATTTTTACCTCTACTTCAAGTGTGGCCTTATGAATCATCACTAGTGTTACTAAACATTAGAAAAACAAAACAGCATTGAAAACTTGGTGAAAAACCAGAGGCATCTTTTACTATTCAATTTGGTGGTGTTCAGACCTGCTTGAGACTATTGGTGTCTAAAGTGGAGCCAGTGTGTGCAAAACTACTGGTTTGTCTATAGCATTAGTATTGAAAATATACTATATACTTTGAATTATGAGGCATTGGAATGTGATCCCAAACTTAATCCAAACATTTCCTCGTCCAGCCGTCCTGACTTGGAAAAGTTAATCATAAGGAAACGACTCCCAAAATGGACTCAGCCAGTAGCTGTCCTCTCAAAAGGCTCTACTGATGGTGTAAGACATCATGTTGGCAGGACTGGCTTTACGTGTGTTAGAGCTCTGACTGAAGGTAAATAACTCCCTCCTCCTTTTTTCAGGGTGGAACAGGAGAAAATGAAGAAAAGAGTGCTAAAAGCAACATTACATTTTGATAAACATGCACAGCAACCAAAGCCTTTTAAATTAGTAAAATGGGCATAAAGGAATAAACCTCTCCAACCAACTTCTTTAAAAGTAATATGCTTTCTCCTTTATTTTCTCCTCCTCCTTCACATCCCTTTTTTCACTTTCTGCCACTCCATGGTACAGATAGGATCGTTCTTTTTTTCCACTTATGTCTTGACTCCCTTTTTATTCCTTCATTGGGAACTCTGGTTCTGTTTTCCTCTGGTCTCAATCTCACTGCCTTTTCTTTTTTCCCATTCATGGAGTGTGTCTCACCCTCAGCTTTTGCCTATGCACTCATCCAGACCTGGCTTCAAATGTTCCTTTTCCATCTGCTGAGGGCACAGAAGATCCCTAGGGATAGATTTATCTGTTCCTTTTTCCTGCACTTAGCGTCCAATTTCTAGCCGTCCCCAGCCCTTTTCAAGTTCTCAGAGCACGGTTTGTGTCACGCTTTGTGTCCATCTTAGATGGTTTTAAGGTCCCTGTGATCTTTGGCTTTACCTGGTTTCTTTGAACACAGCAGTCCAGCATCCTGCATCCCGTGCACTTGGGCCACCTTCCTGTAGAAGCCACTTTCAAGAAACATGAGAGAAGCATTTGAGAAAGAATGCTGTTTTCACCCAATATTGCTTACAGACACTGTTTTTCACTGCAAAGCAAATGGGAGCTGAACTCCAAAGCAGGTCTTTCAGGATCTGGTATCAGAGCTTTTCTCAGTCCTCTGAGAAGTAGTCATAATAATGCTCCAAAATAATGCAGGCAAGTTACCCAGTTTGGACCAGTGAGGTTAACTCCTCACAGAGTTCAAAAGGGATTTGTAAAGAAACACTGCCCATTGAACTTGAGCCCCACAATGTTTCCCGAGTTAAAAAATGAGAAGTATCTTGGCTATGCATCTGAATGAGGGTGGGAGGAAGATAGTGTTTCAAGGGAAGGGTTGGGTTTTTTTTTTTTATTTCTATGTCTGTGTTATAGTTATTAAACTTTAATAAACTGATATTATTTGCACTGAATTAGGTTCTGTTGAAACTCTCACTTAAACAGTTAAACAGATTTTCTTTTGGCAGCAGTTGTTGTAATTCCCAGAAAGAAGGATCCGAAGCAAAGCCCAATGCGTAATAATTTCAAGCAACTGTTTTAAGAAAACCCAATCTCCTTCCTAATCTATAAAACAGATTCCTTCTGAGATTTTCATACAAATGAAGTTTCCTTTCTTTAAAAAAATCTGGAAGTAAATTACCTTTTTCACCTTGAAACAGAAATCACTTAGCATGAAAAGAGAGTGGGTATATTCTATGCTGCCAAAGTCAAATTTCTGTGTACGTACTTGATCTCTAGGCTAAAAGTGCAAAAAATAAGACAGTGGAAGCGTCTTTTCAGCTTTCATTTCAAGTGCCCATTTCCACCTCTGTCTCACATTTGCACTGTCTTTAGAGGCAAATTCTTCTTCTTCATAATGCAGGCAAATTCCAGCTCTGTGCGGGGGGCTAATCAAAGGCCTGTCATACTGCCTAAATCCTGTCTAAACGCACATTGTGGACAAGGAATTTTTTCAATAGACCTTTTGCTTGCCTACTGATTTTTACTTTGAGTTAATACTGTGTGCTTGAGACTGTGTTTTGATCAAAGTGTACAGTAGACTAAACCTTTTTATTCCATTTACAGTGTGCTACAGCAAAGTACATAAAAGTACAAATACAAAGTACTTAAGATATTTATGGTATTCACAGCATTTTCAGCTATTCTTCCTGTAAAGTAATGAGAATTGAGAAAAAAAGAAAATGATGTAGCTGTTTCTCAGCTGTTAACCCCAGTGCATGCACATTATTCAACATGTATTGAAAGCAATTCTGAGGAGTTGTGCTGGTACTCTCATGATGGCCATTTTGAATAGTTAGAAGGTAAGGGTAGTTTCACATATATTATTTAAGTACCACCTCACTTGTTTCCTGTGTAATTTAAACTTAATGCTTCTCATGTACATGATATCTTTCTGATTTTGACAGCAGTTGAAGCACAGTCTTCAGTGACAGGAATAACTCCTGTGTTTTATGTATCAGATTGACACACCAGCCAGGTGCTCTGTTACACAAAGTCAGTTATTTGACCAGATACTCCAGAGTACCTGGAATTGCAATATACATTGACTGAGGTGTTTATCCAGAGTTGACGAAAACATGGCAAGTACAAAATCATAAATGCCACAATGCATATCCAGGTACAGTCAATAGAAAGATTCTCATTAGTTTCAGGATGTTTCAAATAATAAGAAAAATGCAATAGGTGGATCTTAAATGAAATTATGAGGAAAGCTGTGTTGAAAGTATTGTTATAAACTGATTTTTAGAATAAAAACTTTGTGTTCCGTAATGCTGGGAGTGCTTTACATTTTATAGTGGTCATTTTTAACAGCAATTCTGAGCAGAAATTCATTGGTGCAAGGAGATTTTCTACAGTTGGTACAGTGCAATCCGATTGTTTGGAATATGCAATCTATTTAGCAAACTGACTGACATCACAATTAAATGAAAAATTTAACAACATAGGAGCTTGACTGACATGTATTTTCCCTCATATTTTAGAAAATTAAAATATTAGTAACTTTCCATGCTTACCAACTGGTTAATATAATTTATATGTGCACCACAAGGCTAAGAGAAATTAGTATGCCAAATTCCCTGAAATAATGACAAAATTGAAATGCTGGCACATGCTCTTGGTGGCTTTCATGTTGTTGTTGTTGCTTTGATTTTAAATTACATTATATTGTTAGTTTTTCCTCATCTCATAAGAACTCCCCAGGAGATTTTTTTTAGCTCAGTTTTATAAGGAAATTAAGATTTTTTATGATTATGCTGTATACATGTGTGTGTACAATCTGTGTTTTTGTGTTTCTATACATGATTCCTTCCCCATTGACTCCAGATTCCATTGGTTAGTTTTTAATGAATCTGATAGAGAGATGTGTTTCAAAAATGGTAAATGCTTCCAGGAAAAAGTGGGCTGTTAAGATAGTGAAGGGACTTGCAATCACAACCTATAGTTAAGGAATGTACATTTTATACAGCACTGCCCAGGAATCCGCACAAGATAAAATTTGCTGCTTCCACAACTGTTCTTCTTATTAGAACAGTGATAGAAAAAGCTGATAAAAGCTTTTTGCCGTATTTTCAGAATAAGAGACATCAGAGAGTATCATGGAGCTGAAAGTGGACAATACTAGAGCCAGGTTTCTTCATATGCCGATTGATTTTGTGTCATGCAAGTAGTCTACTGGAAAAAAAAGGCAAACAAATCTTTGCTGGGAAATGTCTAGCGTGTGTTATCACGATGACACTTGTATTACAGTTTTAGATGACTGAATTGTTCTAGTCCAGAGGAATCGTAAGCAGGCTGCTTGAACCTTTTGCTTCAGGATCTGAAGTCCCTGAGATGTGTTAAGAATCTTTCCATTGACTTCATCAGTCTTTGATTCAGGCCCTGTTTATATATATATATTCTTAGATTAGATTCACATGTGGATTTTTGCTAAATGGCAAAAAATGAATACTCGATCTGTTATATTCCAGGAGTTAAAGTGCTGTTATATCATAACAAAGAACGTCAAAGTAGACGAACTGCATACACTGAGCAATACTAGCTCACTAATTCATTTCCAGACAATTTATTTTTAAAAGTTACTCAGGTTTATTTTAAAGGTTACCAAAACCGAGTTTAAAGCTAAGCCAACACATTGCATAGCTTCTGCAGCGACAGTGGTGGTGGTGGTGTCTGGGTAGTGTGGGGATCCTTTCAGCCCCCAGGAGAGGATTCTTCAAGTTTGGGAAAAGGCTGGATGTGTCAGATGGAAAAAACAACAGTGGGAAGGACTAGGAGGAGGGGAAACTCATGGTGCAGGTCTTCCTGCACTGCCACAAGAAATTCATGGCAGAAGTCCCAAGGTGGTGGTGACAGCTCAAGCCCCTCAAAGCTTTTGAACCGGATGCGAAGATTACGCTGTCCTTGAAGAAATGCTTGCAAGGTTCGATTCCCGTGTCTCGCGTTAGGCGGAGTTTCTGTAAGTGGCAAGGCAGGTCGTTCCCTGCTCCCTGCCCTGCCTCAAAGCGAGTCCATTCTTAGGCCACTCTTACTCTGTGACAAGTAGCATTTGTGTCTTGGTGACGATTTTGGGAAAGAGAAATTACTTGTGTGCGGATTGTAACTGAAAGCACGCCAAGTATAGAACATAACAGGTTTTGTGTAGAGTGTGCAGAGGTGTTTTATAATTGTTTCTTTGCAATGAGGCCTTGAACAACACTGTCCCTTAGCAGACAGGTACTGATGATACAAATGTACCAGTCATACCTAATACAGCAAAGTACAGTGAATGTAAATACGCTGATATTTATGAACCCAAGCCCAGAAATGTCTGTCCTGAATACAGATGGGGCCAGGACTGAACTGCTTGAGGTCTGCCTGCATGCTTAGCTCTCCCCGTGCTGGCATCCTGCTGTGTGTGCTGTGCCACTGCTGTAGCAATACAGACATTCCCGCTATTGGGGTATTTCACATGACGTCAATGATGTCAATGATTTGTCAAGGACTGAGTTAATTTTATTTCTAGTAGTTTCTTCCTTTCTGTTCTATTAAACTGTTCTTATCTCAACCCACGAGTTCTACGTTTTCTTTCCAATTCTCCCCCTCATCCCACTGGGTGGGGGGGAAGTGAGGGAGCAGCTGCGTTACCTCGCAGAGGCTGGGGTTAAACCACAACAACATCATATAAGGCTGTGAAGCTAAGTCACGTCTCATTTAACTCTCCCTTTTAAGGGGGGATAAGTTATTAAGGATTTGTTTTGCCAGGCAATCACAATTTCCTAGTTTTCAATTTTATATGTATCAACATAAAATGTTATCCCAGTTGAGTAGTAAATTAGAAGTGAATATGGTATATGAGTTGACAGGTACTGCCTAGAGAGAAAGACTGAGTTGACCAGAAGTGTATTTCATGCAATTTAGCTAAAATGCAAGTAATCTCCCCTTTAACTTTTTGGATCTGGTTTTCAGCCATTGGATGCATTGGCAGTAAGTCTACATAAAAAGCTCTGTACAAGAGGAAGGTCATTTCCAAGTGATCAAACTGCATTTGTGCAGAAGGCTCTCTGTGATTGTGCCTGTAAAATGATAAAAAATATACACTGTTCTACATCAACACCTTGCATTTAGCTGGTGCAAACTTGGTTTCATATCTGTTGGTCTTCTATCAGATTTGTTAATCTGTTAATAATAATAATAATTTGTTAATTTGTTAATAACTGAAAAGAACTCATCAAAACAGTCTGTGGGACCTATTGAAGCAGCTTCAAATTCACCACTTCTAAAAATGTGAAATAAAGAGTCCAATTTCCTTCTGTTTGTATTAAGAACTGACTCTAGACTGAGAGAGAGTTAAATTTCCCTTGTAATTTAAGAAGACATTAAAGTAATTAAAAAATGTATGGTAAAAAAAATCTATGTATATATTAAGATATATATTCATATAAACATATGCGTGTATCTATTTAAATATTTTATCAGAATATATATTCATATAAACATATGAGTGTATCTATTTAAATATTTTATCAGTTCTGTCCTCATGAAACTTCAAGTGCTCTTCTTTGTTAATACTGCTTTGTTTGAGGACTTGCATGATTCCCTTTTTACCCCATGAATTTATGATATGCTTTCCTTTACCTCATGTTCCTGTAGTAACATTACGTGGAAAAGTGTTTTCTCAATGGAATATAGTTTGTCCATCTTTCCCTCTGTTTTTAAACCACCTAGTAGAAAAATCAGCAGAGATTATGATCTCCATCTTCTTTAACTGGACTTGCCCCATGAATCCCTGTATTTCAGGTCTCAGACGAAGTCATGCAAATCTTTAGCCATCTGCACCTGGAGATAGTCCCATAAGCCTTAAAAAACTGTTCAACACATAAACATCAATACCTGGTCATTCTCTGGGAAGTTTCAAACCTATTTTAGGTCTTCTTGGTAAGTGATCAGGTAAATGATGAAAAAGCATACAGGAAAAGAATAGATTCCTCTGCTGAAGATTACCATAACATATTTGTAATATTTTCTATTTAAGCTTACTCCTGTTCTGCAGCTGTAGTGCCATCTTTTGCTTTAACAGAAGAAAACCAGGATGAAGTTTATTCTTCGCCTTCTTTCCTGTGCTGGAAGATTTAGCACTGAGATATGTCAAATGGGTTTGTTTTACTTGCGCTGACTAGGCATGCTTTTTTTCTACAGTGTAACAATTTAATAGAATTTCTTGTGATTGAAATGATAATGAGTATTTGTAAAGCCCATACATTTCTTTTTGTAATAAAAAAGGCTAATGAGAGCTAAGGAAAGCTAATGAGAGCACAGGGTCTATGTGGAAAGAGTAGTGGAAGAATACCGCAAGTTATCTGGCTTGGTTGAAAAATAGTGCTGTTCACACATTCAGCTTTTTGCCTTTAGGGTATTTGGTCCATGGTATTGGTAGTTTCATATTAGGAGCAAAGGCTTAAGCCTGGTAAGCCCCTAGGTTGCAAACAAAAGGTTTGGAATACTGTGCTATGGAAGTGAATGAATACTGTCTCCTAAATCTTAGGCAGTGATTGCTTCTCCTATTTAAGGACTGAGAACCCCTGTAGAGATTTTAAAATCCCAGAACAACAGAGGCACAGCGAAAAACAGTTCCCAGTTGTTTCTGGATTTTTATTGTTTTCTTGGCTGACTGGAAATAAATTTGAATTCACATTCCTGGGGAAGGACTGAACAGCATCGACAGCAATTATGCTTATTAAAGACAAAGCAGAAAAAATATGTTTCTGCATTTTTCAAGGAATTTGGAAAAGTCAACATGACATTTTGTTTCATTCTATGAAATATTTCCAAGGCTTACCAAGTAAGGAACTGGACAGCTGGAAGAGTGGGAGCTCCCAGAGATGCTGAGGCCATAGGCTCCAAGCAGTCTGCCTAGCAGGCCTCCCGCAGCCTTCACATCCGGACGCCTGGGGAGCCCGGGATCCCAAATGGGAAGGAACTGGGAGCCTGGGACGTAGGTCTCCTAGGGATAAATATGCTGGAAGCCCAAGCTAGGCCTCCCAATGTGCTTTTTCAACCTCAGGGTGCTGGAGAGCTGTAAACCCAGGAGATCCCATGGTCCTGAGAGGTCAAAAGCCACAATCCCCAGACTCCCAGACCAGACAGTCGAGGAAACAGGCACCGGGACAGCTGGCCTGCTGGGGTGCGATGAAAATCCGAAAAATGTTCTGCTTTGGATGAATCGTCAGTTACTGACATAAAAGTGCTCTTTGGAAAATTTCTGAGCAGCTATAACTCTTCTGTTGATGTTGTCCTTTAAGATAATTTTATTTTGAGGTATAAAAGCTAAAAGTTGAACCTGTGTTGATTTTGGTCTGAAGGTTGCAAACTAAAAGATTAGGAAACCTCATTAAAGAATGCATTTTTGCCCTGACCTTATGTATACATCTCCCCACCAAAATCAGTTATAAGTTTAGTGTTTAATTATATTAGCACTACACTAACAATGGGAGATAGATCTGCTGTATCTCAGTAAGGGCGAGACTGGAGGAAGGAGACCTAGGCTCACTTCATGAGAGATGTGAAGAGTTGCTCATATTACATTGCTTCAGTTACTTTTTTTGGTAACCACATGCTTAACTGTAGTTAAGCGTTACACTAATGAGACTCCTCACATCAGATTTAGGCAAGTGTACCATGTTTTCAGCTTTAAGGCTTAAAGGAGTTTCCCGGTTTCAGCATCTATGGGATGGCAATGTTAATTATCAATTATGTTCCTTGCAAGAAAGCAGGTTGTGTCAAGCCATGTTCAGGAAGTGCTTTGAGATATTTTTATGGGACATTATAACCTATTCTACTTCATCCCCACTGTTGCACTATCTTGCACAGAAAACTTATGTGAACTCATTTTAGCCATGGTCTTCATTTGTAATGAAAAATCCGTGTACATATAGTAGAGGCCACTACTTGGCCCATTCACTTCTAGTGGTCATTCATTCTGATTCTGGGCTGTGGAGTCACTATGCTTTATTTATTTTTTGGTATTTTTGCTGCTCCAGCTTATTTTTTATTTTTATTATTTTTAAGTCTCCAGTGGACTGGAATACAAACTCTGCAAATTCATCAGGTTATAATGGATGGCCAAAAATGATTAATGTCATCTGTTAGTTTTGGAGTGGTTTTGGATGTAGATACACTGCAGACTGTGGTGTTTTGTGGAATTTTAGATTGAAGTGCAGCCTGCCTGTGTCCTCCACATATTGTTTGATGGTTGCGGCTGATTAATCACATCTATTACAGCAGTCACATTATGGGGATTTGAACAAATCATGGACTTCTTCCCTTTTTCTCGTTTCATAGTGACACAGAACAAAAATGTGTTTGAACAAAATGTTCATTCTGTCCTTTATGTGTCTTTGAAAGGTAAGGTTAATTGACTGTTTGCTATTAGTACATTTCTAGATAGACAAGTCTAGTAACTAAGCTTATTCTGCAGGCTTTAACTATTCTATTAAGAGCAAAACCTGCAATCCTTATTTCCTTCAGGATCCTTATTGAACTTTACAGTGATATTGATGCAACTGAAAGAATTATATCAGGTTTTTAGGCAGAACTGGGCATAGAAATGGTTTTGGGTGAAGCACTGTGTGCAAGCTGAAGGTTCCCATTTTGGTATTTCCTAAAACTTCTTTGCTTTCTCTCTTATTGTATATTAGATGTGATTGTTGTTCCTTTTCCAGAGTCATTACTGTTACTATTGTTTGCCTGGTAAAAGTTTATGTGGAGCCACAAATGAATGCTTTTCACTGTAGTTAGATACTATTGTCTCTAAGGCAGGCGGGCATCTTCTGTGTGGATATTCATTGATTATCAGGGCAGAAGAACAGACAGTGGAAGAACTCACTGCATTTGTGGAACAAGGGAAAAATATGGGTCAAAATTTCCATGTGTTTGCTCCTTCTGGTAATTTCCTATCTCCGTATTTAAACACCTTAACACCAGTGATATTTTTCAGAGACATTGGATCCTTCAGCTCCTGTTGGCACCTGTGCTGCTATGGAGAGCTCGTAAATATCTCGCACTAGCCTACTGTTATATGTACGGTATAGGAACCCAATTTCAGAGACATTTTTAAAACTCGAGAGTCCATGATATTGACACTTCAGAAGAATTATTATTTTAGGGTAGAGATTAAGAATTTTGTCAAACTAGTTCTTTCCAGTGAGAAGAAATTATATCAAGTCAGATTTTTGTTTGTTTCTCTGTGTGTATTTACTATTTCTGACTCTGACAGTGCATTGCTTTGGAACACAACTCAGGCCTTTTCTCATGGTCCATTCTCCCCATTTGCTATATGCAGTATAAATAATAAGACACACATAGAGCTTTTGAAGTATTCTCTAGTGGCCCCTAGATGCACGTATTTTAAAATCCTGGAAAGGAATGTATTGTAAAAGAGCTTAAAGGGCATTTGCACTCCTATAATAAGGAAGGTCTTGGGTTTTTTCTGGGATTTGGGGCTTTATATGGATGCATCCAGAACTGCAGGGTGACATACTGCTTAATGTTCACATGGCTGTCAGTGTGAACACATGCAAAAGGAAAGGGAAAAAAAATATTAGCAATTAAACCAACAAACTCTTTACATCCAGTGAAGGTTTGTATGATTACTATCATTTTTCATATATCCAGTTTTCACCCTATATGAATTAACTAAAAAGACCTATTCTGGAGTAAAATTAAGCATAGCTTTGCAGCATAGCCTTGCAGTACCAGATTTTGTCTAATGTGTATACATAAGTCACATAGGTTATTGTTAATTTGCAGAAGAAAACATAAAAAGAACTTTCTTGATTTGAGATATTTTTGCAGTATCTCTGGGAGGTATTTTTGTCCGAGTGAGAGGCACCCGAGTTTACCACCTTAAGTGCCTGGTAAGGTATTTCAAAGTGTCCTTTGAATCTACCTATATAATTACTTGCTTGAGCAAGCCCTCGTGTTTCTATATTGCTCTGAAGATTATATGTTCATGCATATACAACTTCTTGTCTTGAATCCCAAGATCCTTGTTGTCCCATGAGCATGGTATAAGCAGAATCTGCACAGTGAACCCATTAATTTTCCTTCCTACCCTCAGGACATCTCCACATTCCTGGTCGGTTCCTTGAAGAATGTATTAAGATCTTTTTGACATAGCCTGTTGCTCCCATAATCCCATTCTATTTTTGGACCTCAGCATTGCTGAAGTTTAAGCAGAGTCATCACAAGTAACATCAGCAGGATGTGGTATATATTGTTCTTAATTCAAGTGAAATCACATTTTTAAAATATTTTCCTTAGTTATTTTACGTATTTCTATTTGACAAACAAAAGGTGATGGATTATATTATAACTAGGCATGAAATGTCCTCCTCAGAGAGTTTGCCTTTATGCTCTCTTTATTTAAATCAATCATTTTGAAAAGAATGATGAATGGTAGGGGTTATATTTACTGGTCTACCAGAGATTTTTTTTAAAAACTTTGGCTTCAGTTAGAGATGTGTGAAATTAAATTTTAATGGCTTTTTAGATTCAAAGGGATATTGGAAAAGAACAGATTATCTGTACTGGAAGAGCTTTACTCCTGGTTTCTGGGAAACAGCCCCTCACCAATGCCCTCCAGCCCTGGATAAATCAATTTTTTTTTCTTGCCTATTTTATTAACTACCCTCCTACACATTAATAATTGCCTACGCATTTCTACAACCTGTGTGTTATACAAAGGCACAGGCTTTGTATATGTTATAGGCTGCCTCAAGGCTCAACATTTCTAAGGGAAGTATTTCTTAGTTGCCAACATCCCAATGTAGGCATGGTTGTCAAGAAATCATCAGGTTGTATAGGATTCTCAGCCTTTTAGCTGGTTACTGCTAAGCATCCAGACTTGAATATATACGTAAAACTGTACTATTATTATTTGTGAAGACAGTATTTATTTCCATAAAGTCAAATGACATATCTTGCATCTGCTCTTACAAAGGAAATCCAATTTTCCTTTTACCTTCACCTTGAAACCCACACTTCCTCTCTATATAAGAATTGTTTGTAATCAAGGCCAAAGGCAAAGAAAGAACATCATTAGTCAGTTTAAAGTATCAGGATCAGCAAATGATTGCCAAAGAAAGAACATAAATGATTTGATTTCTTTGGTCAGCTTGTTTTGGTTTGCTCTGTTGAAAATCATTCAGAGTTACATGAAGTCAGAGAAATCAGCTGAATCGACTAAGAGCCTATGGGTATTTTTATGTTCGTGTGTGTGTATATGAACTTGGGAATGAAAAAAAAGGCACCCTTTTATTGCCATATTGTCATTACATGCTGGATTCTTAACATGTTAGAAGACTAGAAGGTCAATGCTTAGTTAAGATCCCAAAGATTAGCAGTCAGAAGTGTGAGTTATATTTTTCAGCTTTCTGCACAATATAGTTGGAGTCAATTGCCAGTGGCCTAGCCTCATCCCTTTGGGATTTTTGATCTGTTTCCAAACCCACTGCACAGCTCCGCAGTCTTTCAACTATACCAGGCCCCAGACAATATTAACTCCTACTTCTGAGCAGCAAAGATGATATTGTATAAGAACGTCTTGCAGCCTCCAGATAAACAATACCTCATAAGTCCTTAAAAGAGGGATACATTGTGATGACCGACTTAAGGAAAAATACGATAAAGCTTTAAATAAAGCAGGAATTGTTGGAAACTCTCCGTGTGTTTAAATTCTAAAGCTCATTATACCTTACAGAAATGACAGCATACATTGGAATTACTCTCTGTAAACTCAGGGCTCTTGTTTATCCTTTAAATGCAACTGATGTGACCAAAGAAGGATTAAACATGTCTTTACTTGTGTTACTGTTTCAGATGTTTTGGACTGAATTATCTTTTGGCAACACTGAGAGTTACTAGGTCTCTTTGGTCTTATTTACTTGATGACTGGCTTAGTACATACCTTTGTTCTGTTCTTTCTCTGTGTGCTTCTTATTAAGTTGTCAACAACAAAGCTCTAGGAGATACTTGAAGGCAAGGACTTTTTTATTGTCCACATAATATTTCAGGGGAAAAGAAAGCTATACCTTTGTTTGTGATTCATCTTTGTTTTTCCATGATCAGCATTAAAAAAACCCTGCAATTTCAGAAAGAAAAAATGAGAAAAGATTACGCTTCATGTTGTTATTCAATACCAAAATTACCAGGGTTTAAATTAATGCATGAGCATCTTTAAGCTGGAATTGGTTGGGAAATTCCAGTAAAACATTTTCATTGGAAAATGTCATTTTGGAAATTTGTTGTCAAAACCCCAAAACTTTTCATGAAGATATATACTTGCAGATGAAGCTTTCATGGAGAAGATTTCTGGATCAAATGAGAACAAGAGAAATAGCACAAGCTGTTACCATATCATAGTCAGAAGGCTAGTGATGTGAACGGCATAGACCCTGGGGTACTTCAGTATAAGTCTCTCACTAAGAATACATAGGCATTCTCTTCTCTCTTGATTTTTTCTGTTTCTTTTTGTTTTTCTTCCTTTTTTTTTTCTCGTAAAGTTAGGAAATATCACAATGTACATCTCAGTCATGGTTACCATGACATTATCCTGGTTTTTCCTCTCATGATATTTCCTTCTCAGCCTAATTAGCCTGAGTGAAACATTCCTCTAACAGGGATACACCACTTCCATTAATTATCCTGACTTCTCCAGCAGCAGCTGGATAGCCTGTCTGTCAATACCCCATGCAGTACAGTCATGCCCTGAAAGTCCAGTGCCTTTTCCAGCTTTGGACAAGCTTTCCTGTTGTTGTGTGCAGGGAATACAAGGCAGGTTCTGGTCACTGTGTCAAGATATTTCAACGGCTTTTGGATGCTCATTTCTTGTTGTTGACTCTGTCATTGGCATATTTGAGATCCAAGTGTTTTGCAGTCTGGGTCAAGCTGCTTTCACAGGAAAGCGCTCCAGTAGCTCTGCTGCTGGGCCAGAGGTAGGGATTAAGACCGTGTACAGCCATATCCTTCTTCCCTAACCTGGGTCTGGTTAAGCCCAAAAGCGGTGTCAAATGCTGTCAGTGAAGTCACCCTTTGCCATCATCTAATGTTAAGGGAGGCAATGCCCTGGCAATGACTCAGCTGTAAATCATGTGGATGTGTTTTGGTGTCTGGGTGGTTTCATTTTGTCGACGTCAGGGAGAAGTTTGGCCGTGTGGTACGGGACGTAGCTCCCGCCTGTTTGCTCTGCACCAGCACCGCAGGAGGGATCCCTCCAGCACAGAGGCAAAGGGCACAGCACTTTAAAGAGATGAGTGATAGAGTCGCCTCTGCCCCCGTCCTCCCTCCCATACCCCAGCAGCTCAAGATACTGCTCCCCCACTGCCAAAAGAATAGCTCTGGTGTTTAAAGTTGAGATCTGTTTTCATGCTCAGAGGTAAGAGGATGAGCAAATATTGCTGTGGGTGAAAAATTCCTTCTGTCCCCCCGGCTTTGTCCTGAGCTCACACTTAGGGATCAGTCTACCTGAGATGTAGATGACTTCTACAATCATATTAGGATTGCCATCCTTTGTGCTATGTTGACTTGTTTTGGGTTTTAGCTTCCTACCACCCTTTTCTCCTGTTCAGACTTTTTTTCTTCCTACTTCAGAATCGGGTGAGAATACAACGCAGATATTTAATCCTATAAATATACATCTTAACATCTCTCTAATAAAACTGACACGATGGATGTAGTGCAGTACGTCAGGATTTACATAATGGCTTGGTTCTTGAAGTGTCTTTTCTGAATTTCTTAATAAGCACAGCTTCAGGGCCTGACCACAATACTTTTCCTCTGAGAAGAGGTAACACTTTACTATTCAGCTGGTAGGCTTTGCACACCCTGCAAGGTCTGTCCTCTTCAGTAAGACAGCCTGTACTGTAAATATCTCTTCATAAATAAGGCCAGCTATGTTATGAAGTGCTGTCATCCACTGCACTTCTTGTGCAGTACTCTTTTTTGTTTTGTTGTAGATAAAATAAGTTAGAGACAAAGTCCCAACCTGAATCTTCACCCTCAATTCACCCTTTGCAATTAGAAACAATTTTAAAGATTCTGTAATGCAATTATTTGGGCAAAGCTGACATCCCAGGAAAAGGTAAGATCTGCTTCCTTTTCTTCATTTTCACCTGCCTGTTGCCTCTAAAATAATAAATGAACCAGAAGAGTGGTGCAAAACATAGTACCACACCTGCCTAAAATGTGAGAGTGGTAATACATTGAACTGGCTCTGGATGGGAACCAGGAGACAAGCACTGTTGAATTTTCTCTTGGCTACCTCAACATCCTTGATAATCCATTTGGACCAGTTGTCTGTGCTCCCCTTGCTTATAAGCCATTTTCTAGTGGTGCTAGGAGGGCTTGTGCAGTTGTTTGGAGGGCAACAGAGATCAGAACTGCATATTTCATATTTGTCATTGGAATAAATTAAGTGATTTTCTGAAGTAACGACTGTGGAATTTGGTTTTACACTGTATTTAAAATGTAAAAAAAAAAACCTTAGTAAGAAGTCCCTGGAAACTTGCCCATAAAGTACATCCTGCCTGTTCTGTAACATATGAGAAACACAGATTTGAAGAGCTCTCTACCAAGTGGATACTTTTCACCTGCACATTGGAGTTGAATTAATGACCGTCTTCTTACTGACCTCAGGGACTGCTGAGTGAGATATTAGTAGAATATGCACTTGTTCCCTAAAAACGTCACAACAGGGAAATTATACCTGTATTGCAGTATACATGGAATAAACACTTGGGTGCCTCTGTACAGTCTGTGTTACCCAAGAGGAACAGAGCCTCTATATTAGACCTTGGATTTCTGACGTGAACTTCAGAAGAGATGTTTGGGTGAAAGTGGGATATATCTTAGCCAGTTAGGTCTAATGTTTGAATGTGTTTAATAAATCTTGCTTAATCAGGAAAATTAGTTGATGTATAGTTTTGTAGCTGGTATTGAAGAAAGTACATTGCTGTGATATGGAGAGATGAGGTAAAACACAGAAATATAAAAGAACATGCAATACAGAGAGTAATTGCCTTTTTACATCATAAAGTGAAGGTGTACATCAAAACCATATAATATAAATAAGGTATTTATCTATCTCTTTCTCCCGTTGTGAACTGAGTACTGGCAAGTGCATGTTTATTGCCATCTGAGTATCAGCAGTATTCTGTTTTCAAAGCCAAGACCAAATACGTCTTTTTTCACTGCTCTCCTGTTCCCACTGTCATGTGCCATGAACTCTACTTTTAAAAAAGATGTAGGGCACACATGGGACAATATAAAGAAGTATATAAGGAAGCGAGTCATTTTACGTGACCTTTAACGATATAAATTCCATAAGGACTACATGTAGTGGGTCAGTTTACTCCAGGGATTAGTTACTCTCATTATGCAAACAGTGCAATGCTGAGAAGCTGAGTCATTGAGGAAACGGGGCAGGTTTTGAAAACTGATCCCTTGCCATTGACGTACATGTGAGAATAGAAATGTTTTTGTTTTACGGGAATAGAACATCTTAATGAAAGGAGTCGGAAGGAAATCCAACACAATCAGTAGTACACATCACATTCATTTTTGGTGTGGCTGTCCAAGGAACTCAACACGTACCACTTATTTCAATTATAAATCAAGTGCACCATTCAGACCATATTCTGTTACCTATTAAAAATGTTACGTTCTGATATGCACCCCTCCCACTTTCTCTCTTATTCAAGCAGGAAAATTAGGTCACGGGGTAGCAAAGACCACAACCACAGCTTCTTATGTGCCTGCTTGTGAAAAACGCAGTCTTCTATGAGACTGCACTTCTACCAGCTGAGGGTTTCATGTTTGCCAACAGGCTGAAGGCATAAACAGACTTTTCTGGGAGGAGGTAACAACACGCACCGCAGTTAGTAGACTGTTTTCTGAATGGAATAGCCAACATGATTTTAAAATACAACTATCAGTCATTACAAATACTAATTCCCCTTTCTGTATATACACTTTGAGGAACTTTGCAGCAAAAGAAAGGGAAACAAAATAGCAAAAGACTCTTAACGAAGCCACTGGGAAGATTCAACTGCTTCGAGTTTTAGCCCCAGTTCAATGGAGAACTTGAACACGTGCATTAAGTCCACTTTTTTGGAGCAGACAATTGGAAAGCGTTGCATTCCTTTGCCCACTTCTGGTCAGTCCTTCCCAAAACCACTGCATTCCCAGTCACAGGTTACGTTGCAATATTTTTCAGCTTCCCCAGCTAGACACTGCCTAAGAATTTTGCACCAGCGCTTGCAGCAGCAGAAGTGTTTATGTGCTGAATTGCCACTGGATGAAAGATAGAAAAGAAAAAGTTCAGACTGACAAAAGCCTGCTGTCAATATGCAAGATAAAATATGCTTTACAAGAACATTTAGGCAAAGAATAGTAGAAGACTCAGACACTCTGGATTGATTTGTTTAATGACTTTAGACAATGAGCCTCGTTTATGTCTTTCTGTTTTCCAACGGCTTCATTTTAAAGCTTTTAAAATGATTGAAGGACTTTCAGGGATTTTTTTTTTTTTGTCTTCATATAATAGTGGGAAAAATGACCAAAACATCCCAGTAGTTTGATAGAGTGAGATACCGCCTGAGCCTGCTGAAAATACTTTCCAAAAGAAAACGTAATTTTTTTCCCCCAGCACTTCATACTCCTTGTTTCATATAAAAAAAAGGATTTTTGCTTTCTTTTCACTTTCGTAGAAATACTTTTTTGTTATCTCTGCCCTATTCTGTACTGTGCAGCATCAAACTGTAGATGATATTGTATTAAATCTTATTAAAATAGCTATCTATTCCTGAGCTTTTGTCCAAGCTTATGCAAAGGAAAAATTTTTCTACTTTAACTGCTCCAAAATATGATTTGGCTACTAAGTGAAGAGGGTAGGCAACCACTCCCAGTTTGCTTTGAGGACATTGATGTGGAATATGCATGGCCAATGGAAAACTGAGATTGCAATTGTGGCTTCATGGGGCTGGTAGTTTCCATGTGGGTTTCAAATCTTCTGTCACTCTGCAGGCAGGCTGTAGCCTTCAAATCAGCCAGAAGGGGAGTGCCAGTCTACCCTCTCTCCTTGCATGGAAATGACCCTGGCCCTGCGGCTCCAGGAGAAGATCTGGTAGTGCTGGTAGACCTTCTTGTCAGATTTCTGTACCCAAGGATAGCAAGGCATGAAAGAAAGGGCGACCTCTCGCAAGCAGTAGAACAGAATTGAATTAAAGACATTTAGCTACTGTGGGACACAGGCAGTGATGCTGATACCTGTATGTTAAAACTGTAATGATTTATGGACTTTTTACTGTGATCCCATTGACATCTGCAGATGAAAGATCAGGCCTGAAACAAATCATGTCTCATACTGGTATTCAGAAAGGACTTTCCAGTGCAGCCCAGCCCGTTGTTGACTTTACTGACAGCAGTTTAGGAAAAGCTGAACTCTCTATTATGCTCTGAGACCCTCATCCAAAGTCCATGGAAGTCATTCCTCTCCAGAGAAGACCATCAAAAAAAAGATATTGCCTTAGTTTCACCTTTTCCTCACTGTTACAAAGGAGATCACTTTCCTTTTAGGTCTTGGCCTACACGTTGTTCAGGTCTATTTTAGTAGAGGAAGAGAATTGTTTCATAGAGCATATGTGCAGAAGCAGTCTATGATAAAGTTGACTTTTCATCTGTTGGTCCCTGTTTGAAAATTAGCCCTAAGGGATGGATTTGCAAAGCAAATATTGAGCCAGTAAGTAGCTTACATAGTTTTTAAAGTTGTTATGGTAATTGAGAAAGAATCCAAGAGTGGAGCAGTGTAATGGAGGAGAGAGGCTGTGCTCCTCTGACCATGAGGGCAGCAATAGCTGGTAGTTCCTACGGAGTATCTGGCTAAGCAGAGCTTGCTCTACACAGCTTGTGGCAATGTCTTCAAAAAGATACTGTATTTTTTGAATAAAGAGATTTCTTACTAAAATTTGACATAAATTAGGGACAAGAAAGACCTTGGAAAAAGCATAAGACTTTTAAAGAAGTTTAACTGCTGAGTTCTGTGCTACGCAGACAGGCAGACTACATATTTATATATTTATTGCTTATCTTTTAGTGATATGAATCTGCAGAATGTACCATGGAATAAGAACGTGAAAGTGCTGAATGACAGACTAACTGGCCACAGGCTGAGATAATGTACACTGAAGAACAGAAACTCTCAGAAACAACCTGTAGCAGGATTAGACTCTTTCTGAGAAAAAACCTCAACACCTTGGACTTGCAGTTGCAGCATCTTCCAGTAAGCCTTTCACATTGTATAATGTTTGTATAATGTGTAAGGGATGCAGGTAAGGCTGGCAGCTGTTAGGCTAACAGGACAATATACTTCTTCCAAACAGTGGAAACTGCCTCTAACCTGAGCATAAAGGCCTGTTCTTCAGTTTTGAGTGTCTACAGAAGTGTGGGCAAAATGTTTATCTATAACCAAAACTCCCCTTGAAAAATTCGTTCTCTCTTGAGATGGCTACGTTAACGTTATTTCACTACTCCACTCCAGTAATGTCTCATAAAAAAGAGTTCTGCCTTACCGCATTATTTAAAAACACAATGTTATGTTTTGTTGGTAAAAGCGAACTCCTTCCTGCCCTTCAGGGAGGAAGTTGTTACCTGCTTTTCCAGCCAAGATTCTTGAGCACTCAGCGGACGTTAATGCTGCGGTCCGTTTTGCAAGCCGCGTACCGACTGGGCATACAGGAGCTTTCTGCGGGGTGGCAGCGGTGCTGTGAGCTGCACTGATCCCCTGGAAGGGGGAACTGGGGCAGCGGTGACCGGGGCTGCTGGGCTCCCCTTGCCGCCCGGGCAGAGGCGGGTGCTGCCGCTGCTGCTTCGGTGCCGGTATCGAGCAGCAGTGGTGCTCACGGCTGGCGTGGCGGTGGCTGCAGCAAGCACTGTCTTGTGGGTACAGAGAGGAATTGATCCTTTGATTTGTTTTGGCCTCCCGGAATGAAAAAGAGTTAATTAATTGTAGTTTAAAAGTGCTGAGCTCTCCTGAGACTTACAGAATTTGCTTTTTCATCTGAATACTTTCCCCTTTAAAGCCTCTTTTTCCCGATAGCATACACATTTTTCAACAACTAATATTTTCCTTTGCACAGCTATATACTCTCTCTCTCTCCATGTGCTAAAGAAACACGTGCCCAAATGAAACCACACATACCGTTTAACTCAAAATACTCTCCTGTGTACATCTGTTTCTCATTAGTTTTTCCCTCTGCTATATACATAAACTTTGCTTTAAGAAGTGTCATTACATTAGTTTGTATTACAGTATTATTTTTCACTCGGCTGTGTACCGATATAGTGGCCAAATACTTCCCTTAGAATTGCATGTGGTTTTTTGAGGGCAGAATTTGGCCATTACACTTGTATACAACATGTATACATGTGTATATTCACACATTAAAGAAAGTAGCATTTTTAACCCATGTTTTATGCAAATATGGGGAATAAAATATTCTAAACATAATGGATACATGATGTGGTTTGTACCTGTATTTTCTTAGCATGCAAAAAGTTTCTCTACGTGTATGCACATGAGAGGGAAGCAAGCACAGTACCTTCAAGCTGATGGGACACCTGTGTCTGCCTGAGCTCTACATCTGCCCCCAGATTCCTCTTCATCAAAATTCATTTAAACGCTGCAATTCTCTAAACACCTGCACAATTGTGGCCGAAAAAGAAACTACAAGAGAAGCATTTCTTCACCATTACGAGTATAATAATTTTCTGAAATCCCAAACGTCTTACCTACAATGGGGAAAAAAAAAAATCCCTGCATAATAGCAGCAAGTTTAGAAAGGTGTCCAAGGGACCACTGGGACTAAGAAAACCAGTTTACTATTTGAGGTATTAACTGTAAGTATCAAAATAGAGTTACAGCTTACCAATTCCAAAACACTGCTTGGAGTCAGCAGGCCTTGTATGAAAAAAAAAAAAATTGTATTTTGTATTTTTGCATGTGCATTTTAACAGACAGACGTTCATATCCAATTTACTTACATTACATTTCTGCAAAATCTTGCTGATGTTCTTTTGCTTATTTGCCCTTCATACATATCGACTACTCATACTTCCGTAACTCATTAAGCTCTTAACCTGCAAGTTCTGATTTACTTCACAGTGATATAATATATAATCCCGGATTGCAGAAATCCATGTGACAATTTTGACAGAAGCATGCTAGTTCTATTCACCTGAGTACCTAGCTCAATGATGTGTTAACTCAATGCTTGTGTTACCCGCTTGTTTCCTGCAAACCTTTCATGGTCTGTAGGCCCTGGCACATGCTCCAAATGGCTACGCAGGTGCTGGGGAGCGTGGTGCCTGCCTCCCCAGCCCTCATCCCCGCGGGGCCGCCGCTGCTTTGTCAGCTCCCTCCTGGGGAGCTCCCCCCGGGTTACTGCTCCGAGTTTTGGGATCCTTGCATAAACCTTGGCGAGGCCTCCATTGCCTGGCCTGGAGTTCAAGAAGGCTCCAACCGCAGGATGACTCAAGCTTTCATAGTCACCAGGAAGCAGCCCAGGGGAGAACAAGGAAGCTGATCCCCATTTACTGCATCCCTGGCCCATCCCAGATGAAAGCAGCAATGAATGACGGGCACACGCACAGGTTAAGGACAGTTAGGGCACAGCATGCTAACTTTTCCCACCATTGCCATGCCTTAGATGTCAAGAGACAGGAAAAGAAGTTAAAGGACATAATTATGCTTGCCCTCCAATCTCCTGGGACGTAGGGAGGGAAGTCGTGCTGCCTGAGTAATACAAAAAGAGTGGAAGAAGGCAAAAATATGTCCCAAGCATGATTATTCAAAGAGCCCTGACCTTAGTGAAATAATGAGTTGGCCTTTAAGCAGAAAATTCAGAAAAGCCATCATTTAAAACTTCATTAAAAATGTAATATGGTAAATAACAGTGTCAGAATGCACGATGATGTGTGAATAAATTCACTGATTATTGGATCGTCTCCATAATCTGTTATACCATTGCTGCTTTTAAATAAAATGGGGAAAAAAATTGAAAGAAGGCACCCTTAGAAAATTTTTCTTTAAGGTAATCCTTTAGGCTTTTCTACAAACACTAAGGATTTGATTAGTATGTATGTTTTGATCTATATTTTCATGAAACCAAAGAGAACAGTTTCTTATGAAGTCTAGTGCAAATTTTGATACAGTCCATTTCAAGAGCTCCCTGCTAATCAGGAAATAATTTGAATACAAGTTATTTAAGGTTAGTTCGTAGTCTGCTTTCAAAAAGAGAAGAAAAAATTGTAAAATGAAATTATTTATTCCGATGTTTTTGCTTAAATCTACTGAATACACATCAACTCAAGGTGTTATTTGAGGATTTCCCTCAGAACCATTAACTGGTTAAAAAAGAACATGTTCTTACCAACACAACTGAAGTTTAAAAATAATGTTTAATGTTCACTATGTATTTCTGCAAGAAAATAAATATTTCTTAAAAAAAATACATTAAACTAGGGATGGATTTGCCAGTGTTTTCAGGGGATTTATAATCTCTGCCTTCTGCAGAAAAATGCTGCTTGTGAAGGTTAGCATATAAAAATTTAAAGCAGGATTTTTTTTTCAGTCGTCTGAAGTGTTAATCCTTAAGTCAAATAATGTTTTTATAACTGCTGGACGGAACAAACTGTTTAAGTTCCAAATGAAATTTCAACCTTTAGTTATAAAATTTGTCACGATCTACATTTTCAGACTGAACACATGAAGCAGCAAGATCACTTCCAACTACTTCTTAAATTGTTTTACATAATTTCAGTTTTTCAGTAGGTGGTGCCATAAAACTGTGTACAATCGTGCTATGGCAAAATTCAGTACAGTAAAAACTAATGGCTTCTAATCTCAGTAATGGCAACATTCAATCCAAATTTACTGTGCTCTGTGGTAGAGAAGTTCATGAAAAAGCAAGTCCACAAAATTTATTTTCAGAGTTTTGAGTGGGCTCTTGAGATGCAGAAACTGCAGAATCTTGTAGGGAATTAGTCATTAACCTGTAGCCTAACGTAGTTTTACATAAATGTTTAAGAATTTTGCTGACTGTGCATGCAAATGCTCATTTGTTTTGCTGAGTAAAGACATGAGATGTTAGCAGATTCAGCATTTGCTTAAAATGTGCTGACTCAGAAGTCTGAAAGGTTTTGAACAAAGAGCATTCCTTGTTATAAAAAAAATATACCAGAAGACCACATGGCTTTTTATGTATCGAAACAGAAGAAAATGGTAGTATGGCACTGTTAAAGGAGCAATAAAACTATGCTTAAAAGGCGGTGAAGATCAATAGGAGAATGGGCTAAACTTAAGTGTGCTCAGAAACTGCAGAGAAAGCATGATGAATGAAGTACATGGATTTTCTTAGACATGTAGTTCGATATCTTCTTGAAACCTCTTGAGCTGGCTTTAGTAGGGTCAAAATTTGGTAGGTACTGGATACCTTTGAAAACACTACTGTATTCATAGGTAGATATATATATGTACGTATGCATACACATACAGGTATTTGCTGGGTTGCAAAGCATACCTCTCATACTTTTGGAAGGTACTTCAGCCTCATGCTGGGTGTGCAGAGAGGAGTGCCTGCATGCTGGAGGGGAAGGGCGTGAGTCAATGTCTGGGAGGGGTTTGTTAATACATATGATTTTAGGGTCAGCTACCAAGGAAGCACCACTTGGTAGGATTTCTACGTGTGGTCCAAACCAGCATCGGCAGACCAGTGAGAGTAAAAAATGAAGAGGTTTAGGGATTTTTTTTCCTATAGGTAGGCCTCTTAAGCTGACCTTCAGGACCTGCAAAGCCAGTCTGTGGTTTTTGCTAGGACTTTCATTAGTTCATTGAAGTGCAGGCTACTGTGGAGGTCTCATTAGTTCAGTCCCCTGAGTAGGCGGGTGGAGAGTGTGCTGTTCTCTAGGACACTTCCCAGCTTCAGGATGACAAAAGCGGGTCCTCCTGCAGATTGGTTCTCATCCTCCTCAGAGGCTAAATATGCTGGGAAAGATCTGAAGCCCATTTTCCCACATATTTTTTAGGTCCTTTGGGCATGATATAGCCTAGACACGGCCCAGAAGCAGAGCTCCTGTGTGTTCCTGTGTATATTTGGGAGAGGGGGGGAGGTGAAAGAGCGTATATGGATTCTGGCAAATAAAATGTAAATGTTGAGCAAGGCCAAGTACCCAGATGCTGGCTGTCAGGGCAAAGGACGTGGCAGGTCAGAGCCTTCTTGAGCATGTAACCATCCCCAGCAGCTCCTCCTCACAGGGCTCCTTCCCCAGTCCCTGCATTTCCCGGTGAGCACTAGGTACCCCGTGCGGTCACAAGCAGTGGAGACAAGCTCCACATCAGAGACATGACTCTTCTGTCCAGAAACCGAGTACACAGTGGCCTGGTGTCTGACGTTGCAACACAGGCAAAACATGCTCGACTCATTAGCAATTTTTGAATTTACTGCCAGTCAGCTTAGAAGTCAGTACAAAGGAGCTGTGCCCTGAACAGGTCATTTCTGACACGGGAGAAACAGAGAAGCTTCTTCCTTCCTGCTGCTGGTCTTCTGTTTTCTTTTGCAGGTAATCATCTGAAGGCACATCCCAGCTCCACGCAGGAGTGAAGTGCCCAGCTAAAAGCTGAAAGTTAGAGCTGTCTAAGCCAGGCTGCATGACACAAGGGAACAAGGCTTATGCAGTTTTGTCCACAGTAGTTTTCAGTCTTGGTGATGGCGATGCCTGTCTGTAGGTGGGTTCTGAGTGCTAACTCGAGAGAATCAAGTATCTGAAGGCATCAGTATTACAACCCTGCGTTAGTGAAGTGTCCCTGCTAGATCACCAGGCCAGTGTTGCTTCAGCGTGGTTGCTCTTCCAGTTGTTGGGCTGTTGGAACAGGCAGCAAACAGCATACCACTGTCCCCTGCGGCTTTACCTTGAAAAGACCCTGGCCACAGATGGGACAGGCAATAAGCTTGGTGTCAGGACAGATTTCTCTTCTAGTTCTTCTCTGACACCCCTGTTGACGGTGCATTTCTGCACGGAACTGCCCGTCTGCTGCACAACTGGTACCGCGGCTGGTCACGCTCCTGAGGCGGGGACCACATGCTTACGGCAGCCGGGCGGCACAGGGCTGGGCTGGTCAGCCAGGCTGTTTTATTGAGGAAAAAAACAGGATATTTTATTTTATGAACTATACTTTTGTTTTGAAGCAATTGTTTATTCCAAAATACCTTTCAAGTTGATTTAAACAGAAAGTCAATTTTAAAATTGTCAGGGTGAAAATGAAACATTTTGTTCAATCCAAAAGTATTTAAAAGGTCCTTTCCCTAGAGATTTTAAAAGTTCTGGGTTTAGTCCAACTGAAAACAATTTTCTTTCTGTTTTCTCAGAACTGCCAGTGAATCAAGAAGTACACAGATATGCCAGAGCTTTGGATTTTTAAATAGTGGATACATGCCTGAACCAGAAACAAAATTAGGAGCTAATAAGATTACATGGAAATAAAAAAGGCAAAGTAGTAAAATTCAGTGAATACCTGTATGCTTCACGGAGCATTTAAAGGATTGTGATTTTGTGTGCTGGAACACTATGGGATCAGAGAGCAGCAGAACTGCATCTCCTTCCAGTGTCTTTAATGAGAAGGGAAATGGAATGCTTTCTGTTGCCTGGATCTTTTTACATTCTTTATACTGACTTGCATCCTATTCTTCCATTGCATTGTCTAAGGAAAATAAATAAATAAAACCCCACAAAAACAAAACGCAGCTAGGATGAGCATGAATACACAATGTTCCATCAATTAGAAAATATTTTTCTCGCTAACTACTTGCAGACACATGAACAGAACATCAAACCTAAATAGCGCGTTTTCAACTTGAGTCACATTCAGCAGTGGTGTGAATGGAGGAGCTGCTCAGTTGCTTCTGGATGTCAGTATTACAGACTGCAATATTTCCTACACCTTCATTGCTTAGTGTTTTATTTTTCTTAGGGTTTTTTTCATTGCAACATGACAATTATTTTTCTGTAGGTAACTTTCTTTCAGAAGGTGAGGGATTCTCTTCAAAGAAAGGAATAGAAGGAAGGTCTAGCTGGTAATTCTGTAGCGTGGGTATACCACAGATCTCATATCACGAGTGTCTCTTTTATTAAGTCTCCTCAAGGGGAGGCATGATGGCATTTCACTTACTACAACAGACAACTGGAGCTCTCCATCATTGTCCTCCTGAAAACTAGCAAATACTTTGTGTATGTTTATTTTAAACTTTCTGCCATTTTTATATGTTGCTTCATTTTTATTATCTAATACCAAAAATAATTTACCAAGCCTTTTATCTCTCAGACATCGATATATGGATGTGTGTCATATGCTGTACTGATAATGTGGACCTAGGCATTCATAACTTCTCCACAAAGCAAGGTGAAAACAAATTAGCTTATTAGCTTAAATATGTTTGTGAAATGCGTATTAGACATGGTATTTTTTGTTTCACCAGTGAGTTGGAATTTTTGAAAGATTTTTTATATAACTTTATGCAAACAGGTTGTAGAGGGACTTTAAAGATAAGGGTCATTTTGACTATAACTTTAACAGGTTTCTTTAATTAAAATTTTGGCCAATTATGCTAAAGATTTGGTATATTTCCTATCTGAAGGGAAAACTATCTTTATGTGTAACAAAGTATTCATCATATCCCACACTCCCGAAACTTTCCATAGCTTCTTAAATTGGGTGATGTTTTAACCAAGGTGAATACTATTGTGGATAAACGAGCTGCCCATTCATTCAGCACAGCCATCTTCATTTTCTTGCAACCTGATGTTTGCTGAACCCATCAGTGATTCTCTCTTCTTCTACCAGTTTGGCATGGTCCTGACAGGGCTGGTTTTGGTTATTTATACATGAAACAAAGGTTTTCAATGTAAAAGCTTTTCCCTTTTGTAATAAATGGCAAAACTCTCTCTGATCGCAGTGAGGAAAGTTAAGTTTTTTTCAAAGTAACACCTGGTTGCCTCGCTGGGTGTAAGTGGTACTCAACCATCATAATTATTTGGACAAGAAGCAAGAAAATTGAGGTAAGGACATCTGGGAGGATAAGTTCGTAGTTATGGTGCTGAGCTCCAGAGATATGTATTTAGTTCCTTAATCTGTCCTGCATTTCAGATAGGATTTTGCGCAAATGATTTTCTGTGTTATTCATCACCACACTATGCCACACTAGAAGGACTACAGATTAATTATTCTGAATCTCCAGCTGGCTAGATTATCCCACTGAATATATCTATTCTGGACTGCATTATGCAATGCAAACATGTTCTTTGTTTGTTATTTCTTATCTATAAAATGTGGGGATCACTACTGCTCTGCCTCACATGGGCTCCCTAACAATACCTATGTGAGTGAGAAGATCACTGATGTCAAGATACCAGGGATCAGAAAGTATGCGTATTGCCTGCAGTCCGCTGCTGGAAGCTGGAACCACGAACACTTTTCAAGCTAGCTACTAACAAGAAGGTTTTTCTGCTTTGATAGCCCTTTGGTGCCCCTCCATTCATCCAACCAAAAAGGAGACCTGCCCATGGGCTCTGCTACTGGGAACCAGAAGTACTTGAGAGAAGATGATCCTGGAACAGCCTCAGAGAAAGTTCCTTCTTAGAGCTGATGGAGGATTAATGTCACTTAAGAGAAAGAAGTGCCTAATAGCTTCCTTCTCATGTTGCTATTTGTATTTAAATCTATCCTTTTAGCTTGGAGTAGGAGAAGCACCAGCTTTCTGGGACTTTCAAGCATATTGAGGCTGGTTCTTGGAGTGGCTGTAACCAAATTTCTCTCTGCTGGCACTCACTAAGTATATGCTAGTATAATGCCAGCATTTTGTCCTTTCTGTAATGTGATCTGTACATGGGCATTTTATTACATACAGTAAAACCATGTGTTTTTCTGTTCTAGAAGGAGTACAATCAACATTTTAAGTGTGCTAACAGTGGATTTGCCTAAGCGTGTGCCTCCGACTCAGTCCAAATATTGACAGTGACAAAGCTGTAATCATTTGCAGGCTTCAGTTCCAAGCAGAGAGAATCCCACTTTCTTTGACTCTAAAATATAAGCCATTGGACACCAGAGCACATACAGAAAATACATTACACCTGGTTCTAATGCCGTACAATTGCAGGAGCCTGTATCCACACAGTGGAGCTGAAATGGATGTGCTGGTTTGACAGGGACTCAGGTGGAGAGCTTCTCCTCTGTACTGAGAATTCAAACTGCTGCTCACACGGAGGCTCCTTGGCAGCTCTTTCATAGAGAGATAGACAAACAAACAAACAACCAAATAAATAATTACACCAATAAATCTCCTTTCCCATTGGAAAAAACCCAAATCTTATATATTGTTTCCCTGCTGCCACTGAAACAAGAGTGACACATTTTACATATTAAGCTTAAGGAACAAATTCAAGTCTCACTGTTTGCACACTTTGGCTGATAGGTTGTGCCGTGCCCTGCATGGCACCCATGTTTGCATGCGACCTGCTTGTGCAGTCTTGTTGCTAGCTAAGTGCCGGGTATCTGCTTATGAAATATTTTCAGAGCTGTCTTTGTATGCAGACATATGATGCTGTTAGCACATGTGATAGCTGGCATTTCATCACAGCCTGGGATGAAAGTGTTACTCTCATTTTCTGTAATTTATATCTAAGCTATATCAACAATTATCTAGCCTTTCTTCTGACATGAAGAATTATTGCACTAAACAAAAAGAAAAGTATCAAAATACAATAAATCTTGGGAACTATCTTTAAGTCAGTTTTCTTGGAGAGGCATAAGCCATCTCAAGAAGGTCATAACACCTCAGCCATTTTGAACAAAACTCTCTTATTTAATCCTTTGAGAAGTTCTGCTTACAAGTAATTGGGGCAATAGGTCCATAAGTCACTATTTACTTATAATTCTGTGACCATGGACTAGGATTTTAAAAGAAAGATAAGAAACTTCGACTGCCAACTCCTGTTCAGTTAAAGTGGAAGTTAGGCAACCAGATGGCTTGTTCTCATCGGAAAGCTGAGTGATAATACTCATGTTCAAGTGCCTCTGAGTCACTATTCTCCCATCCACTGCTCAGTCATAATAGAAAACACCATGTCAGTATTTTTCCTGGCTCAGTAGTCTTCCTGGAAATGTGGCTAAATTTTCTCCTTTCTGCTTCCTGCCCATTGGGTTGTTCATCCAGGTGCTTTATTTTCTTATTTTCCTAGTTTTTCTTTTATGAAAAGTAACTTCAAAAAATGGGATGGACAGCATGGACTATGCAAAGCTAGATTTTAACTGGGAACTCTGTCAAGTGGTAGAGAAACAGAGAAACAAAGATTGTGAATATTCCCCAGTTGTCTGTCACATGCATGGTTGCGAATGGGATTGCAAGGAGTGCAATGACAGTTCTGTATTCATCAAACACTCCTAAGAGACAAAAATGCATGTTATGCATTTAAGAATTTTGTTAGAGCTAGTATCAGAGATATTTAAGCTCTAATAGTCCACACCGTGAGAAAAAAAAAGGCACAGAGAGGAAGACTTACTGTGAATATGAGTCGTGAGTGGTAGAATTAGTAAAGTCTAAATGTGACTTCAGAAATCAGAATCTGATTCTAACATGAAAAACTTTAAATATGTGCACAGAACTCATGGAAATGACTGAGTTTTTCTGATGCCAGGAGGGGCAAGATTAATCTCATTTGACCTTGGCTGTTTACAAAGTAGATGTCAGCATCCTAACCAGTAATCCTAGGCTTATTTTACTGCCAAAGGAGAGAACCAGGCAATTTTAGGATTCCTCTGACCTATTTTAGACTTTTACTACAGGGTGAGATGAGTTGTGGCTCACACTCCATTAACTGTATTAAGTCATCGCTATTTACAAACGGATCTTAGGTTGTTTATTCATTTAATCAGTTGAATTTTCCGGGACGTAATGGCTAATGGTTTTCCAGTGAATAAGAAGGTTTTTGTCTCTAAATCTCAGAATTGCCTAGTGTAATGACTAAGGTCATTAAGTTTCCAGTTTGCAACAATTTCTTTTTTTTGCAACTCCATTTTGGTAAGTAAGAGAAAACCAGGATCAAATTCACTAGATTGCTTTCATAAGTGATAACCAGAAAGATCCCCCCAAAACAGGTAATAATTTGTACTTATACAGAAATTTTCAATGCCTGATTCCATGCTCTAAAAACAATAATGACACATCTTTGGGGAAGACAGAGAAACTGAAATAAAAATTCAAAAAAAATCTGTGCTGAATCCAGTAAGAGTCCTAATTCCATCTGGAAGCAAGAAATCTGGAGGTGCTGCTGTTGATGGCCTAGATGTTATTGATTCACAATGAACAATAAGGTCGCTGGAAGAAACTTGGAAGCATCCAAATATCCCAGATACCTGGTGAAAAACTAGAAAGGGAAAGACATTGAAGGCTAGTTACAGAGACCGAGAACAGCCAACATACAGGGTCACACGGACACGCTCTTAGACTGGCTCGTGAACTCTCCTGTCAGTGAGACATCATAGGCTTGGAAACCACGCTGAGGTATCTAATGTTGCAATGAACTGGAAAAAAACTATTGCTGAACAGATCCTAGGCTTGCCAAGCCTATGAACTTCACCTGTATCATCAACACAATTGGGCTGGCTTTTGAACAGTTACATGCGCTACTGAGAGACTCAAGTCTCCTGTAATGAGTGGGGTTGTCACCTTGAAGCAGAGAGCAGTTCAGGGTGTCTGCAGAGGGTGATCAGGATGCTGTGTCATACAGGACAAGGGAAAGACTAAAAAAGTGCCTTCATTTTGAATAAGAGTCATGCCCACTAATTCTGGCTAAATGATAGCAACTCGTATGAAAAAGACCTCAGGGAACAAAATCCTTAGTACATCAATCTGTGATACAATATCTTGATATGGATAGCGTTTTCAAACATATATATGTATAAACTCTCTTTTCAACAGGGCATAAAGGCAACCCTGGAATGCGCTCATAAATTGATTTTGTAAGTTTCATCTGAGTTTATTAGTGAACTATACTTCAGGACGTAACAGAACATAGGCATGGGAATGAAAATAATTACTGACCATGCCATAACTATGGTATTTGTTGTTCTCTTTAAATTGCTTTTATTGCATACCACTGGACTCCTATTTTCTCCTTATAAGTATGTCTCTTTTTTAGAGGAACATCAGTAAACTTGTTTTTTTTCCACTTGCTGTACTTTAAAACTCTCTGTGTTTAATAAGAAACAGGCATTAATTCTTTTCTGAGTAACACTGTGGTCCCTTGACTTCCTGAAAAGCATGAATAAAACTTTTAGGCCAAATCATGAAGTAGTTCATTTCATTGGAGACATGATTTTAGTTTTACTTGGCGTAAGGTATGTTTAGTATGTTTGAAAGTGTAGACCTCTATGGTATGGTTGGTCCCTGCTTGATCGCCCTGGTTGCCAAGTCATGGCTTCTAGCTCTTTCAAGAGCTGAGGTTAGTTAGTCTCGTGTCAGAAGCTGAAGTCACATACAGTGCAAGTGACTGGCTACACACAGGGTTTCTCTTCTCAGTCCCTTAAACTTTTTGATGGATGAAACACTGACTAACTTGTGATAGCTATGAAGCACTTGTTACTGACTCGGAGCACAATGTTGCTTGTTGCTTAAGTTGGTTTTGAGCCCCTGCCTGGTTGTTTGATGTAGTTGGTGAGGTACAGTCTTGTGGCATGAAAAAGGCTGATGGGTGGGCACAAGTACCCACTATCAGCTGTATCACTGCTGATACAGGAGAAGGAGTTGAGGGAAAGCACTAGATTTTGTAAATGTTGCTGATCGTTCATATTCTGGCCTAGCTGGCTGCCCAAGGCTCCCATCTAAATGACAGTGCTGTCCTCTCCTTTCCTCCTCATTTTACCACGTGTACTTTTGAATGAATGGCACTCAAATGTGTATGGTATAAAGACAGCACAGGACCATTGTTTCTCATTTGCATTTCAGGGAAGTCTTACTTTAAATTAATCATAAATAAGAATGTTGGAACTTGATATGAACGAACAAACCTCCTTAGCTACCTGTACAATACAATTAGGTAAGAGGCTGTCCAAAGATCTGATCAAATGTTCTAAGCAAATATAGTTATAATGTCAGTGGTTCTTAGTCAACTGACAAAGGAGAGTAGCACTTATTAAACATCCAGAATCATTTCAAAACCACTACTGGAACAAAGAAGAACAACTTGGAATAATCTTCCCTTTAGGAAGAATACTATACAATTTAGCAGAAAAAGCAATTGAAACTTTATGAAGTTTTCAACTCATCCGGCAGTATTTAGAAGAGAATTAATTCTTTCCAAAGCACAAAATTCTGCAAACTTCTTGAGGAAAATTCTGCCCAAAGCAGAGACTCTATGTTAAACAGTATAGCCTTCTACAGTAATTTCCCTCAACACAATTAAATTTCTGTATACCCCTCCACATTTCCTCCTCCGTAAATTTTACAGGGATCTTTCCATTTGAGCTACCACATGTATGTTAAGATGTAAATTGCAGTTACTTTAAGTTTACTGACTAAATAGTTCTTCAGTTGTTCTTTCCTTCATGTTTAGAGCTGATGCATTCCTGTGATGAAACTGTGTACGCAAGAAAAGAGCTAAGCAATAAAATCTACGCACTAGTAAAAACTGAACCAAAACAAACTAAACCAAACCAGAAAAATGGATAGTGTACTTCAAATGAAGCGTTAAGACATAATCTTTACTCTGACGAAGTTTCATCAGACTGCTCCTTGAACGGCAGGCCCTCTTATCTAATGAGCAGGTCATTGTACAGACAGTTGTTTAGAGCTTTTATATGGCATTGCTCATACTCTCTTTCCGAAGAAAGTGAAGGTTTACATTCTGGCATGAAAAGAGTATTATTGTCACTTAACCCTTTTCTCTTTTCTCTATAATGGTGCTACTCTATTATATGAACATGCAAGGTAAAATATAAGTTGGGAAATTCTTGCTTATTGGCTCCTTTTTGTTTCTCATATCACTTTTGTTCCCTTTATCTTCCAGATATCTCAACTTCTTTGCAACTATATACATATGCATATATATATGTATCAGCTAAGGTATTAGATATCACTGTGATGGAAGTGCTTAGAAGACTGATAAATCAAGCCAGTTTTAAACTATAAAAAAAACTTTACCAAATTCATTCATTAACCACACTATTTTTGCTAATGGTTCATTCTTATGCATCATTAATCATCACTGCTACAGATATAAAAACTGAGAATTTAACACTCATTCTGAATAGGCTGTAAGTATACAGTACCATGGAGATGACACCGTACAGCAAGTGCAGGCAGCTGCAGTCCTTAGCGTTTCTTAGTCGTGGAGGGCCAGGTCATCAAGCTTGAGATCTCTCTGATAAGCATCAAACTAGGCTGTCTTCTTTCTTCTCTGTCTTTCCTCTTTGAGTTTGAAGTTTTTAGTGCTCTTTTGCCTCCCTCCCAAAAGGGGTGGTCTCCTCTGCTCCAGATACTACGTATTTTTGCATCACGCCGGTCATTCTTCTTGTGCATTTGGCAGGATGTCCTGCTTATTTGCAGTCCCTTCTGCTTATCTTGTCCTTCAGCAACTTTTTGTGTCTCCTACATGCAGCCACACTCTTTCTTTGCCTCTTTGGTGGGCAGACTGCTCATGTATTTATGTGCCATCAAAATGTTATGAAGTGCTCATACACTGTGTTGGCTACACTATTTTGCTATACTTATATTCAGATTCAAGGTTAGCTAATATTAACTACATCCTGACTAGTGCACTTTGAATTTATAAGTGTTACAGGCCTGCATTTCAGCTACCAGCCCCATCACTTCAGCAGTAGGGATGGAGCATTCTGCCTCCTCGCCAAGGCAAAAAAACTGGATACTTGCACCCAAGTCTGCACAGGTCCCTGAATTACCAGATTGCTTAAAGAAGGCAAAACCACACTGGTCTAATCTCGGATCTTCTGTATTGAGCCTTTTCTGCTCCTTAGATTACAGAAACTACTTACAGCAAGGTGAAGGACTGGAATCCCTCCCTCCAGTGGAGGAGGGATGTGACGTGGGAGATGCCTGATGGAAAATAGGAGGCAGCCCTTTATCGCCTCTGTAGCTTTCTCCTCTTTCCAAAACTCCTTACAATCTTTCACCCAGGAGGGTGAACATTCTCATGGCTGTTGACCTGAGACTTAGAATCTACTGCGCACCCCAGGACAGAAAGAAAATGTGTGGCTGGGTCAGGAGCAGGTTCCAGGTCTCCTGTGTTCTTGGTGCATCACCAAACAGCCCGCCCTAGTTTAGGCCCATTGGGCTGTGACTGTCTTTCCAGGGTGGCATCTCCTGCTAACGGACAGGGAAGCTGTCCACAGAAGACATTGCACAGGCGCTGCAAACTTCTGGATGTCTGTCTCTGCAGATTGCCACAGACTCTGGCGTTTCCTGCTTACGTGCTGCATGTGCATATGAGGACACCCTGAAGTTATGCTGATGGAACTAAAAAGAAATTTGGTCTGGTATCTTCTGGGAAGGCTCCTACCCTGAAATAAATAACAAAGTCCCTTTCTGTAGTATTTTTCCAGACATTTTCTTGACAGGTCTGTCTTTTGTGGCAGTGGAAATACCTGACAAGATCAAACAAAACAAGTCAAAGGAGGTATAATGGCTGTTGCTTTATGTAATGAAATGCAAGCTAGCACGGCCAGAAGTGGTGTGCTTTAGAAAAGACTGGTGTGAAGGAAGCCTTTTTCTTCCCTTTCACTGCATGTGCTCAAGGGCTACCCATAGCACTGCCTCAGACACATCTGGGAGAAGTGACACAAACGGGACTGCTCCAGGCCTTCAAGTGAAGCACAAGTGCAAGTGAGCAGCTGAGTTGCGTTCAAGTGCCCAGCTGGTGCAGGTGAAAGCGTGAAGGTGTCTGGTTTGTGGGCAAAAGGCTCAAAATCACCCTGAAGGACATCATGGAGGATGCATTTGTACACTGCAGATAGAATTTCCAGGCAATGTACAGTATCTATGGCACTTGGACATTTCTTGAAGAGCAAAATAGGCTGACATTTTAGCTTTGTTATCCATCAAAGGTGAGATCAAGATAGATTTTTCCTTTTAAAAGGAAAAACAACCAAAGACCTAGTTCAGTGCTTGCTAATGCTGTCAAATTGACTGAGTAAGCAATGGAGAAAACAACTTGGGAGTTTGCAATGGTAACCTACAGCAAAAAGTGCTAGAAAAATACAGATAACCTCTTCTCCTTGTTTCATCAGGAACCTTGACTGCCCAGAGCTGATCTTAAACAAGAGTGTGGCCAGCTGCCCTGGCAGAAGACAACACGCTTGTGTCCTTTCAGGTGAGGATGGGCAAGAGTCTCAGCTGCAGGTTGGCTGTGTGTCTGTCCCTATCTAGTGGGAAGCTCTGCTGACCCTTTGCTTCTCATTTGCCTTCTCGCAGGCTTTGGCTTGTTCTGCAGCTGTAGACTGAAACATTTATTTTGCATCAGTTAATCTGTTCTCTGAAGCTTGCAGGCATCACATGAACCAGATGAGCAACAACAGAGCTGTTGCAACAACTAGCCCGCACTAGTGTTGGGGGTGATCATGTTGCAGCTCTGTCATGTGTCGCTTTTAAACACCAGTGCTTTTGTTCATTTACTTCACAGACAGGAACAAGGACGTCAGGAAAACATTAGAGTCCTGCAAGATGCAAAGTTAAATAAAATCAATTATACTGCATATGAGAGACAGCTTATCTCCAAATACTTGTGTCTATGTATAAATAGTCAAAACTATGCCAGATCGTTTACAGACTCTTCTACAGTTGAGAGGAAAACTTTCTAGTGGCTAGTAATGGCTAGAAACTACTTAGTCAATCTGTGCTTGGTTTTAGTTTTTTTTGACATTAAGAAATTTCAGTAAATATTGACACAAAAAAAGAACATTATTAACATTCCTCTTTATCCACGTAAATCTGTCTTGCTGCTTTCCCTGAAATGGACAGCTTCTTAAATTATTCCTAAGAACCAAGTACACTTGACGTAAAAAATAGTTATGTGTGACGCAGATTATGCATTAGCAGAAAACTTTAAGGAGCATTTGGCACCTAACTTATGTTCCAAAAAAGTGAAGGACTGGTGAGAGAGAGCCATTTTCTTGCCCCAAAAAGCAGTAATGACCAATGTGGATCCCCAGGACGCAGCTGCATACACTGACATATTTTCTTAAGGACTTCTGCTTTGCAGTCACTCACTTCCAGTTTACTCTGTGTTTCCTGTGTTATAAAGTAATAGCACAACTGAGTTGTTTGGCTTCCCTTGAAAGATCTTGTGAGGGCACATGACAAAGTATCATTAAAAAGCTGAAGCAGGACTCATTCTCACAGGCATCATTAATTAATTCAGCATCCAGGTTTGCCTTGTGACAATTTGAAAATATAAAATAAAAGTTACTTGTTTAGTCTGGGAAAGACCTTCAACAGTTTGGTCGCACCGATACAAGGAACAGGTGCTCACCCCTTTTCCGCAGTTCCTCCTTTGAAATCTGACCTCTTGAAAGCAACCTGCATATAGATTACAGCTGGCCATTTTAATGTCTCACCCAGAGATTGTGTACACAGTGACTCCAGAGCGATGCCCACCCCAGCTGAGAAGAGCACACGGTCTGTTCAGAGGGGATTCATACGGAGAGAGGTGAGGTGGAGGAGTGTGTTCAAAGAATAAGCGGCCCGAGAGCAAGGTGTAACTCTACGTTTATACCTCTCAAGGAAAACCAAGCTGAGACAGACTGGTGTTACTGTGCCATGGAAGAGATCGAGGTGTCCAGTTGTGCCCCCATGTTAGCCATGTAATCTGGAAGGGGTTTAAAGGCTAGGAGAGAGGGTTATTAAAATGTTTTTTGTGCACTCAGCTCCTTTTGATCTCAACCAGCAATGTTTTGGATCACAGAGCCCTCGCTATGCTGGCACATAGCAGGCAATGGTGACACCCCAGTGTGACACCCACCTGGGTTGGCACTGTTAGCACTTGCTCTCTCCTTAGGCTTCTCCTACCATTAGTGCACGGAGTTAATCACTGGGGCCTGCACCCTAATTGAAGTGAATCTTTTCCCACTGACTGTCGGAAGACTGCAAGTCATATCTAGTGTTCTTAGGTCCAAGCCAGCTAACTTGGCTAGGCACAGTAGTGTTGAGCCCAGCAATAGTGGCCATCTTTTAAAGTGGAAGTTGGGTGCCTTTACAAACTATACTGTTTTCTGCCTCCTTTCCTCCCTGCACACTTGTTCAACTTGCTGGTGAATACTGGGGTGCATTAGCTTTCCTGTCCTCTTCTTGCCCTGGCATTTATCTTTGCTGGAACGGTGTAGATGGCTGAGGGAAGATTTTGCAATACATATATTACAGCAGTTTATGATAATTGCTCCCACTGAGAGATTCCCAGCTGATAGGAAATATTTAGTAGTTATTGGGCATTCTGTGCAGAGACAAAGGAAAAAAAACACAAACCTCATATCTGACCTTATATTTCATAGGTGAAATGTGTTTATCTCTCAAGTTGATATCCATATTTCAGGCCAGTGGCAGCCATAGGCAGTGAAAATAGAGGTGGCAGTGGGAGCAGCTGCAGGTGCATGGATGTCACACCAGGCAGTACTAATATTGAAGCTTTGGTTTCTTCTGTCATCTCCTCTGCATTCACCAGATGGACTCATGGCCTTTGACAATTTGTAGATGGAAAGGAGAACTGGCTTGAGAAAATCTGCATGATGAAGAATAGCTGGTTTTGGCACCTCTAGTAAGAGAGCTCACCATTTCCCTCAAGCCCGTCCTCTCAATTAAAGAAGCTTAGCAAAAGCTTAAAGGACATCTGAGCTCTCTTCTCCAGGGGAAGCCAAGCTCAGGAAGCCAAGCTTTATGGAAAGGAAAGCATCTCTAAGTAACCCAGCAGAGTCTACGCGGTATTCAGCAGCCAAGAAGCTCAGAGATCACAGAGGTGTGTTCATACTTTGAACATCTGCAGTCGCTGGGAACTTCACATGGGTTGAGTTTGCAAGAATAGTTTGCATTTTTCTTTTCTAGTCTGATTGCCGATCAAACACCTAGTCTGCATTGTTGCTTCCAGCAATGGCAAATTTACACAGATTGAAAGGAAGATGAGCAGATTTCTGACCACGACAGGCTTGAGCCAAAGCTTAGGAAAATAAATACCAAGTGCTTCATTAGCAACAGTGGGCTTTGGATCAGACCCACTGTCTACTTATTCAATTATACAGTGTTACTAGGAGAAAAATTACTTCCTGGCCTCCCTAGCAGCTAAAATTTAAGCCCTGCAGCATGAGGTTTTAGTCTCCCATTTTACCATAGTTTGCATAGCTTGCCAGAGCTTGCATTACTTTTTATGTTATTGCTTTCCAAGCATTCCAATCCAGTTCTTCAAAAACCCTGCTTAAATAGTAGTGTCCCTGAACCAGTGGCTTCCAGGTTATGTAAAGCACAAAGTAATCTTTATTTCAGGGGTACTTAGTATACATTTGCCATGCGCTTTTTTTGTTCTAATTCTGGAAATAAAAAAGGAAGATAATTTATAATTTTTCTGTTGCTCTACGTATTTCAAAATTAAAAGAAAAAAAAAAGCTTAAAAATAATTCACTTGCCTGAATTTATACGGTTGAAATCCAGAATGTGAGGTTTAGCCTGCTTGGTCAAGTAAGCCACATGGCAGTGTTTACTCTCCAAATGCTTTCAGTGACATTGCATGTGTGAATGTAAACAATTTTTACATGATGTCATTGCAAGTCACTTTGCAGAAAAAATTTCTCTGGCAAAACTAAACAAAATAAAAAAGTACGTGGGATGTGTATGCGATCCTGCAAATCTTACATCTTAAAATAATCAGTTTGTGGGGTTTTTCCTGTTACACATTTGCCCATAGCCATTTCAAGTTCTGTCTTAGAATACAATCTCATTACAGAACTTGCACAGATGATCCACATGCTCTTCTGATCAATTCCATTACCAGGATGCCATGTATAAATGGATTCCTGATTTTTTCTCCTTTTTTAAATCTCTGCATATGTTTCAATAACACTATGAGAGTATTTAAATAGGCCTGTGAAAGGGAAGATTATCTTCTAGCTAGAAAATCTACGGGCCGCCTGGCACTTACTGTCTTTCTCAGTTGTTCCCACTGGACAGTGGAAAAGACAGACTGATGGTGTGAGAGTAAATATTTCAATGATGGTATAAATAATAGTGATAGATTTGTATGCCCCTGTCTGGTCCCTCCCACGTGCCCATTAACTACTGCAATCAGTCTGCTCTCCTCTGAGCCAAAAGGAGACAAAACAGGGCTCACAAGGAGGAGATGGAAATGGCCTCAGGGGTTTGCCTGGAGATCACAGAAGACCTGAAGCAGATCTGGGAAGGGAGGTCTCTCAAAGGGTTATCTCCTGCTGTTATCTCCTGCTGTTATGCCACCAGCTCATCCATTGTCCCCCCCAGCCTTGTGACTGCAGAGCAAGGCAAACAGGAACGATGTGGAGGAGGAAGGTGGGTGCCGGCAGGAAAAGCTTTTTCCCACTTCAGCTCATCTTTATTTTTTATTGATAGCTAACTGTTCTGGAAAAATAATTTCTGGAGCACATACAGCAGCATGGACCACAGAGGTATTAGCAGTAACGTGTCCCCATTCAGGACTGGTGTACCGATGACAGTTCTTTGGCAAAAGAGAGGACCCCACAGAAACCTCCATTGGCAGCTCATGTTTTGTGTTCCTACCGTGTCTTGATTTTCTGTGGTTTGCAAGTCCTTTTCAAAACTCTCAGCAGAGTATCACTATACTGTGATATATTGTCATACGAAGATCATGTATTATTCTGAGAAGAACTTAAAAGCTCAATCCACTAGCACTTTGCATAATTTCCCTAAAAGATGTGAATACCAATCAAACTTTCATGGATGTGTGATGTTAGTGGGTAGACCTTCAAACAGAACAAGGGAATTCTGCCCATTTCCTTCTGGACTCTCTCATCGTGGGCTTTACTTTCTCACTGTATTTACATTACTTCACACTCACATGGGAAAGTATTTTCCAAGGCAGCATGGTTTGCTAGTTAGCACTACTATCAGATAAAGCATAGTGGCAAAAAAAAAAAAAAAGCGCTGATAATAAAGCACAATTTCAAAATATCAATGCTGGCATCCTGGTCAATATAGCTCTGGCTTTGCAAATATTCATGTGCCTTCCCTGAGAGATATGAGTGAGATCAGATGTTTGTGTGTAGCTCACGCTAGTGACAAAAAATGGAATGGACAAGTATGGTGATCAAACTGGTAACTAGAGGAGGGAACTGCAAATCATTTCAAGGACAGCCTGTAAATCAAAGTAATTTAGGGCATTTCTATTTTTTCACATACTCTGAGTAGACTGTAAAACTGAGTGTAAAAAATCTTGGGCATAATTCTTGTCAAAATGAGACCTTATTAACCCATTTTAGTGGGCCAAAAGATTCTTAAACTGGAAATGAATTATGATTATGTCCATCTTCTACTGCTAGAGTTGACCTGAAGTGTACATAAGAGCTCAGGTCTGTATGTGGCTAAATACTGAGAAATAAAGGTTGCATTTTTCAGATAGTCTTTGCTAAATTTAAATAACATTGCAGAGAACTCAGTGTTACTTTGCCCTGAGGGATCTGAAAAGCCTGTCAGGAACAAATTTGTAGTAAACTCACATGTGTATTGGCAGGCTTGTTTTCAGTAAGATTATAGATGTCAGTTGCTGGTCCAGAACAGGTGGCACTATAAAAAAAATTGGCTATGGGAAATGAATACTGCTTACAAGGAAAATATCCACTTTTGCAGACTGGGAATAAGAACCGTTGCACAGCTGATCTGTGAACTAGTGGTGCTTTTTAATGCATTTTCCTTAAAATTGCTTTGAGAAGTTCATGGCTACAGATTTTCCCCTGTTACTGTTTGTTTTTATGTTTCTTTTATTCCATAGTTCAGTGTATCAAAGCTTAGAAAGTGAGATCTGAACCATTAAAGAGTCTTTATGTGTGCCATCTTGGCGCTTGTATCAGTGACGGGAACAGTTTAATACTGCTATTACCCCATTAATCACAAAGGAATTACTGTGGCTTCAGACTGAAGCAAACATGGGCAGGATGGGGTCTGCAGTCACGCAGTACCTACGACAAATGATTTACCGGTTGGTTCATACCACAGATCTCCCCTGGGCTTGTTCTTCCTGTTATTTTATATGGGTAGTATATGAACAGTATTACTCAGTGATTACCGAGTTTTATTTATCCTCTTCTCCAGCAGCAATGTTTTCTCTTTAAAAGGAGAAGGTGAGTAACAAACCAAAGCCCTGTACTCATGGTGACGGAAAGCCTCTCTTCCAGGAAGTCTTCAGATCTCATCATTGTTTTATTTTTAGTGGCAATTTACCACTATGGCACCGTCTCATGAAGGTCAAAGAAATGGTGTGTCCCCAGTGTGCTGCAGCTGATGCCATTGCTCCCTTTCTACTACATGCTTCAGGCTGTGTTAGCACAAAATGTACTCCAGAGGACACAGGTGAGTAAAACAGAAATAAACGCATGAACATAACAAATGAGAAAACCATTAATGCTTTTTGCCATTTTTTTACTGCTGTGGAATCTTTGAGTTCCTTCTGCCCTAACTGATCTTCTCAGAGCAAGACATGGTTGCCCAGCCAAGACCGGTCTGCCTTCTTATCAGTGAAAAATGACAAAAGGTTTACAAGACTCCTTACCATACTCAGATCTGAAAAACCGGCCACACATTTCCCTGGAAAAACCGGCCTGCGGTACCTTTCCAACCCAGAACCGCTCACTCCCTTGGCATCTGGGGGACATCTCTGTGCTGCTGGTACAAACAAGAAATCATGGTACCGCAACTGATTTTTTTTTCTAGCATCCCGACAGTTCATAACACTTCCTTTATGCATCAGAGGTGCCTTTTGGAAGCCGAGTGACCAGGGATTAAGTGAGGGTAACTAATATAACAGTTTCTCTATATCATCCCCACATTTCTGTTCTGAATACTGTTTCAGGATGAGAGCACATGGCCTACACTGCTACACAGAGCATCATAAATCCATTTGTCTTATAAGTAGTTACTTTCTCAGTGTGAAGCAGGAGAACTCCTGGATGTTTGGATATTTAAATTACTGTCCTCTCCTCTCTTTCTTACCTGGGAAAAAAAAAAAAAATTCTTCAGTTGGTCATTCAGCCTTATTCACTCGCCATGGCAATTAAACAGAAAGCGGCTCAGGGTTACAGAAGAAAGCTACTCCTCATGCTTTGCCTGTTTCGGTTACGCACGGCTGGCAAGGAGTCTTGCTAATTCAAACAGATTCATGTAGGCTGTTCGGCACCTTCCTTCCTTTTCTTCCTCCATGTCCTCTGAGGGTGAAATGACATCTGGGGTGTGGGTTCCGTGTCACTGCTGCCAGTGTGCTCCAACCTGCAAGCAAGATTTAACCTTTATCAGGTGCCACGCTCGAGGTTGGTAACAATAAAAAATAGTCCCAGCAGAGGCACTGGGAAAGCATGAATATTGTAGACCTCAAAATACCCACAGCGGGCAAAGCTCAGGAAATTCCTGACCTTAAAAATGGCCTTCTCGGTTTCGTGTGAAGAAAGAGAAAAAAAACTAATTTTCTCCCAGGCATTAAAATCAAGATTATTAAATATAAGAGTAGATTGAGTTCTTTCCTTGCATTCAATTGCCTTTGTTGAGTAGTGATATATTCTGGTTCCTAGCAGCACACCACTGTTTACACTGGTTACTAAAGGAATAAATTGTTCTAAGGATGCAGATGTCCAAGTAGTTAACATTACAGCCTACAGCTATTGCCAAGGAAATAGGAAAACCTGAGTTACTCTCCTGCAGAACTACTTTGTTAAGCTATATTTCTTACTTATGTCATCCTTAGTTTTCTCCCTTTACGCAACATCCCTGTGTGATGTTGATGGGTACTGAAACCTGTGTCCAAAGGTCACAGCTGATGACAGAGCTTTCGTGTACTATAGGATGAAAGCAGATCTTGGCCAAGGGCTTCAGAAGTGTCTGTGCCTGTAGAGGCCTCCATTTTTATTTGTGCGGCTTCAACAACTTAAAAACAGCTAGATTTAATTCTAGGTACAATTTCTGAAGGTGAAACATGTCCAGCTGCGCACCCAAATCAGTACTTCTGTTGAAAATCACTGATGGTCATATAAAGATATTCGTAAAATAATACCGCATGAAGATGGCCTCTCTAGTCTAGTGCTTTATTTAAAGGTTCTGGAGCTCATTAATTATATATATTTTAAAGATGTTAATATCTGATATTTCTGTACCTTTTAAACTTTTCAAGTGTATGAATAAATTTGTTTTCGTTTTGTTTATGGAAACAGGCACACTCTGAAGAAACTTAACGGAAAAAGATTCCAGTTGACTTCAGATGGTATTTTACTGATTTCTCAGGAAGTTTAGGGGAATAACAGTTGAAAGGAGACATAAGATAGATAAATGTATACTATGAAAAAATATTCAACTTTTCTGGTTTACACTGTGCCAGTTTGTGCAAAGGTCTATGATATCCTCCATTCAGTTTGTTTGCTGATTATTTTCAATTAAAAAATACAATATATTGACATTATCTAGATTTTTCCAGTGTTATTTCATCTGGATAAGAACCCTAGACACCACCAGTTGCTAATAATTAAAAAGTATTTACACTAATTTTTTTAATTTTTCCTTTTAACGCTTGCAAGAAGTTTACAGAAGCCTTTGTATTTTTATTTTATACTTGTAATATATAAAGAGATATTTTAGCTGATGCTTTATACATCAAAAATTAATTCACATGGACACTCATTAGTGAGAAGTTGCTGTGAACTAAGAAAGTTCCTTTTCCTCTCCAGCCACTTCGAGTAACACAGCGTCAAAGGTAGAAAAGCAGGCAGCAGGTAGACAAAAACAAGGAAGAATTTTGTCTATTACAAAATACTGGAAAGGCAGGAAGTTTAAAGTTGAGTCTGAAGTTAAAATATAAACAATCAGAAGGTTAATATAGGTTTGGATCTCTGTGAAGTGTATGCACCGTTAAAAATGAGGTATGAAAGGAGATTTGATTCTTCTCATTTTTATACTGTCAGAACCAGAAATAGTCTTGGTGTAGCACTGGCAATGTAACAGGAAAATGGGATGAAAAAGATCAAAAATACTAAGATCAAGACTTTTCAGGGGGGACCAGGACAGGGACAGAAAGCTGAGTGAGCTCAGTGCCTTCCTTGCCATGGTAGGCTCCTGGCTCGCCTTCCCTCCCGTGGAAAACAGGTATGCCTCTGTGCCATCTTTTGGGTTCCCCTCATCTTCAGGGCTCCCTAGATCAGGCGGGATGAAGTCAAGGCCCTGGTGTGCCCAACTGAGCATTCTGCCCATTCGACCACCAGCACCAGCGTCCGCCCGCCTTCGCTTTGTCGCCATCTGCAACCCTTAATAACCTGGACTCTGACAGTGGCTCATTTTTAGGAGTCCAGAAATTCAGCTGGAGGGCTGGAAATCTTTCCCAAGAGATCTTTGCTGTGTGGTATAGAGAGGACTTCTTCTCTGGACAAAGCAAGAGATGCTAATTCTTGGCACCCTCGTGTCCTTTTAAACCAGGGAATGTCTTGTTGAGCTCAGATCTGGTCATTCAGCATCAGTGCTAGGCTGCCCTGAGGTCTCCATGCCCAGCGACAAGACACTTAAAAAGCTTGTCCTACCTGAAAACTACTTCTGGGTAAAATTCAAAGGAAACACTGACTGAATTGACTTCAGAGACATTGTCAGAGGGTTTTCGCAACAACCTGTGGGAGAAGGAGAAGTCTCAGGCGACCAAGGAGCCCCCAGATGTAGGCTTCCATGTCTGGCCTGCCAAACATATTACTCATGTATGTTTTCTTGTGGCCACTGATGTCAATAGCTCATGACTTCCACAAAAATTTTTCTTCACGTTCATTGACTTGATGACCTTTGATGGTCCCTTCCAGCCCAAGCCATTCTATGATTCTATGATTCTATGATTCTATGATTGGCAGTTTCCCTCCATTCCCATTTCTAATGAGGAAAGATTGAGCTGTTTTGATTGCAAAAAAAAGCCGCTTTGCTGCTACTCACAGAACCAAGTAATTGCTGAAAACAATGATTTACAAGAATTCTTGTAAAACTTGGCTGTATTGCCAGATGCCTGCTCAGACAGACTGTGCATCCTTTCTGCAACAAGATGGGAGAGGTTCAGTGCTTCTGATTTATGTACCCCTTCCAATTTGGGCTAGGACAGCTACAAAAAACTGGGCCTTTATTGCTTAGAAACAGTCTTTTTTGCCCACTACTGCTGAATTTTCTGTAGATGTACCCACCAGGACACATACTCTGTACGGAAGAGCAGGCCAGTAACTGCTATTTCAATGACACTTTGTCAATCTCAAAATCAGACAGAGCATAGATCCTTTCAGGGAATGAAGGCTGACTGCTGTAGTAGCTGGTTTTGCTGGCTTGGATCGAAACGCTTGTTCTCCCTTACATTCCTGCTTTAGACTGAGGGTCTCCTTAACACGAGGGTCAAGACCTATGTATAGGTTGCCATGAAGGGACTGTGAGGACGGAAGTATGATGCATATGCAGTAACACAGAGACTCTGCTATCCAGAAAGTTTCCAGGTCATGCATCAGTGGTGCATTCTGGAAGATGTATGCAGACAACCATCTCTAACGACAACAGTTACAATGCCTATGGAGCTGTGGTTATAATGCCAGCAACCCAATACTCTATTATTCTTCAGCATTGACCTCAGCTCAGAGCAGCCATTTTCTCGTATTTTATTGCTTAGGGGCTAGAATTACTTCATCCCAGACCACATGCTAAGGGCACTAACTTCCAAGGGCCTCTTCTGCTGCGAGTACTGAAACATGAAGATCCAAGGCTTCAAGCCAGGTTTTGATTTCTGTTGTGCGGGCATGAATGGAACCACCCCAGTTTTAATGAGAATAACTGTAGGGGGAGCACTTGGGCCTTCTCAAAGCAAATTTCTGAGAGTCATACTGGAAAACAAATGTCTGACACTCTGCTCCCTGTTCTCTTCTGGGTTTGAATGGCTCAGCCAGAGTTTTGAAAACTTGTCATCAGTGGTTTTGAAATCACAAACAAAAAGTTCATTTCTAGACTTTGTAAATATAGGGAAGATTTACTGCGGTGAAAAATAAAAAAGCTTGTGGTATAGTAGCTTCATTTAGGGTGCTCAGAGTAATGATGGATGTGATAAAACACACTTATTAGGGAAATAATATTACCTCATGGGCTATATATAATTAAAACCAGTAATCTTGTTGAGTATCTGACTTGAGGATATGAGATAAAGGACACTGGCTAACTTTCACCACCAATGTTTGACATACTTTCTGCTGTAGACAACTAGTTTTGAGTTCATCATCATTAAGTAGCAGAGTAGATTTGGGGAGGTCGCATAAGGGATATCAGCCTATAGCTTCATGGCATAATGTATATGCTGTTGAGAAAGCTGACAGAATGGAGCTTGGATTATTCACAGGTCATTTCCCCTTAGGAAAAGGTTTTGCAGCTATGACCGTTATTTCAGATCCTTTCTTCCTGGTCATGTGGTTTTGCTCAACACATAGCTCATTTGTTTGGGTAATGCATTGGTTGGCAGAATATATCTTTGAGCAAATGTTATTTCCAAAGTGGAGGTCATGATCTTGGAAGTGCAAGTTGAAATGGGGTCATGGGAAAAGCTGAGAATTGCTGAAATGTGGTGAAAGCAAAGTAATCTATACATGTTTATGTTGACAGCAACCGCAAAAAGGTTCCCTGAGGAACTCAGATGAAGTTATCACAGGGAGTAGCAAGGTAGAACTGACATAAATAGCTCAAGGTTTGGGCTTGCTGTTCTTAAAAAATCCTTAGGTAGTTCAGCTCTCTTAAATTTAAACCATGTGCTGCGATAACCTTTTAATCACAGAAATCAGCCTTTGTGGGGAAGTTCCTTTAAGTGCATAAGGAATATCATTGTTTTCTGGCAAACGAGAAACTTCCTCTCCTGACAGTGAGAAAATTTTCACACATCATGTACCACAGACATCAAAGAAGATTTTCATCTTCATTTTTTAGTAAAGCATATATTTCCATATATGCATATGGTTGTTTACTTTTCAGCAGAGGGCTCTTCCAGTCCTCAAAGTTTAACAGGTGGGAAGACTAACACTAAAGGGGGTTTGTTGTCAGAGGAGAAATCATGGGTTTGCCCGCTATGTACAAATCATTAGACCAGCAGAAAGCTTTTCACGGACATAGTTCTGCATACTAGGAGCTTACTGCAGTAAAAAGCGAAGTGTCTACATTGCTACAGAACTGGGGTTGAGCTGTGTGATTGCCTCAGAAAATCTGGCTGCTACAGGCAACTTGGCAACTGGCTGGAACACCTGGGTGCCAGATACATTTGAAGGCAGCTGCTGTGTTGATCCTTCTGCATTGTATGACACATGGCAATTACTCTCAAGGACTATTGGAGATCTTAAGGCAAATACGCATCTTCGTTATAGCGTTTCTGTTTAGCCCTGTTCAGTTTAATGTTCCCTTTCCCACATACGGCAGTGATTGTGCTGACTGACTGCAAATAACGGAGCCCTTGGCTCAACTCAGCAGTGACTTTCTGGTGATTAATGAAGGTCCTAAACACTTGATCAGTATTTTGTTCCGTTGGGATGCCTGCCTGAATTAAGTTTAGTTTAATATTCTAATTTTCCCACTGTGCTGTCTCCTCAGGCTACTTACATGAAGGGTATGAAACTTCTCAAACAAATCTTTGTTCAGTCCGCTGAGTAATCGGCTCTCCTGTTCAGTAGATTTTCAATGGATATCGCGATTGAACATTAATGAGTAGTAAACAATTAATACCTAAAATTAGAATTTCAGATGCAGACTCCAATCCTGAAAACAAGCCTGGGCTTGTTGAGTGTGTGAGTCCTTTTGCATTGCCTTTTGTGAAGTGAAACAGTTGTACAATTCTGTCAAAGACATTGGTATTTGTCATTAAAATGATATAATTTCTGTCCTGTATGAGCCACATAGGAGGTAGCTCTATACAGGAAACTCTTTCCTTACATTTAGAAGATTTTCTTCACAGGTAATCTCCAGCCTCACCTCTGAAGTGAAATGCATATTCTGCAGAAGTCAATAACAATTCCCAAATGTTTATAGGGCCAGAAAGTCTCAAAACCTGCTGAAATTCTGTACGGGCAGATTTTAGTGTGCCACTGCTATGTCCCCCTACCTCTGTGCTTTACAGTGCTGGGGAAGTAACAAATACGGGTAGGAACTGGGGAACGCTGAGTAGCAAATAGCGTGGGGTCCTCTTTCCAAGTTTCAGGGAAAACCTAGCAAAAAGGCCACACAACACTAAGCAAAAACATCACGTACTTGCGGCTGTGTTAATTTTCCTTCATGCAGTAGAAAACAGAAGGATGTCCTTAAAATGACATGTTTCAGAGCAAAGAAGGAGCTGAGCCCCACCAGAGCCCTATGGTATTCCTGCAGTAGATTCCTCTTACCCTGTTCTCACCCAGATACCCTTGGTGGGATGCTTCTGGTTGCGCTGAGCAGCGTTGTCTGCTGGAGGGCTGGGAGATGACTGGGGATGTGAGGAGGGTGAAAGAGGGTGCCAGTTTGGTAGCAGTTTGGGGTTTGAGAGAAGCCCTTCAGGAGCAGTGCAATGTTCCTGCTGAAGTGATCAGGTGAGGTGAATTACTTAGCTATTAAAATAGCATTATTAGCCTACCAAGTTAATGTTAGAGGGATTTAAGACATCTTGTTTTCCCTCTGATTACTTTTTTCAAGTTATATTCAGCACAGTGAGGTAGGAATGCTGTTTCTGAATTAAAGCTTACTTGAGACAGCAACCATTATTCAGCAAGAAGGGGGATTGCATGACAGTCCAAATATATATACTTTTCTTTAAACTAGACTATTCTTAAAAGCTTCCAGCTAGGAGACAATAAATGTCTACTAAAAAGGTGCAGCCAATCTTTTTGAAAATAAAAGTTCAATCCTTAGTTTTGCTATTTTAAAAATACCTTTATTTTACTTTTGATAATATTAAGCATCTAACATAAAAAACTTTTCTCTTGTATTTCCATTTAGATGTAATGATGTCCACAACAGACAAAAAGACCCCATATTTCCTCTTTAAATTTTTTTTTTTTTTAATTCTGATATACCAGACTGAAAAATCATCAGGAAGTCAAAAGTGCCTGCCTTAACCAAGTTACCTTGTGCTTCGTAGGACTGGCAAATACACATGGGGCACTGTTTAAACTGTAACCTTTTCTGCAGATTCAGCCTTGCAGCCCCAACAGGGAATTAAGCAACTGAAACCCAAATCTAACGCCCACAAGCCCCGGGAAGTCACATAAGTGAAGTATGTATCCGAGTGACTTTCACGGATAACATTGCCCTTGCCAGGGCAGGGGTTGTATTTCAAGTTTTAAGCTGGCTAACACGTGCAGTGGTCTGGAAAACAGTATGAGCAATAATACATGCAAAATGTAAACGCTGAACTCTGGTCCTAGCCCTATGAGGAAACTCAGCCCGTGCTGGCAGGAGTTGTCAGCAATGGGTTCCCATAAACTAGGCTTGCTGACCTGTGTCTATGTTAGCCATCTCCCTGTCTCACGTTGTCCAGGGACTGAACTTCACCAGTTCTTGCACTGAATGAAGCTAAAGTACAGGCAGTCATTTCCACCAGTATAACAGTGTTCATGCCTGTATCAGAGAAAATACTTGCCTTCTCTGTTCCCTTTCCTGTGCGTCCGTCAGGACTACAAGGGAAGAAGAGGTTACCATTCCTCATGAAGATCAAACATTGCTCCTTATTATTTCCAAAAATGTCGTATGTCAAAATAGACTGAGGATTTTCTCACCTTCCCAAAGTCCTGATATTCATTCCTGAATTTGCATTGTCCTTGGGTATCTGTTCCTGCGCTGGCTTACATCCTGACTGTACTAAACCAAGCAAGGTCACGTTCAGCAAAATCATGAGGTGAAGGTCAACAATGAAATTTGTGCCTTAGAAACAGACCCAACAGCAACGTGACTGTTCCTGTCCTGTATGTAGCTCAATGCGTATGACAGGAGAGGTGACATGTTCACAGCATTTCAAGGTACGGATACCCATTCAGTGGCATAGAAGCAGGCTGGTGTCCACGCTGCCTGAACTGAAGCGGTGACCAAGTCCACAAAACCTGTCATCTGCACCAAAGTCAAGAGGCACTGTACACACAGTCCCAGATCAAGCAATGCACTTAAAGCCAGCTATAGCTTAACTATGTTAAAACCAGCTCTAAACACCAAGGACTTCACTATGTAGAGAAGCAAGCACTGGAGGCAGGCTAGAGGAGAGCTCTCCACTTCGTTGTTTGGATCCAGGCCAGCGTAACCATGACACGTATTCTCGGAAAACTCTCGCTTTTAAAGGGCAAAAAATATCTGAATGCTTTTTTGTTCCTGAAATTTGTGCTCCTTTTTTTATTCTTAAGTATTTTAAGGCTTATCTCTGTGCTTGGCTGACTTTGACCTTTCAGTTACTAATTACATAATTAGGCTTTGAACTTGTATATCACTTCACAGCTTCTCGCTTTCCCACAAAGGCACTGGTGCTCAGTGGTATTTCCACCTCTTCCTACTTTTGTATGCACATTTGTGCCTCCTCAATACACAATAAATTCAGCCAACACAAGCATACTTTATACCGGCTGATTAGGCTTCAGGTTGAGGCTGAGGAAGTGCTTTGATGCAAAGTTCTGATTTTCATCATTTTTACAACATTTTGTGGGAAATAAAATTCTTTGTTGGTTTTCTAGTTACACTTTGTAAAACAAAGGAGAACAGTTTAAACTACTAAGGTATTCCACCTAAAGCATGTTTCTTCATGTTGAATAGAGTACAAAATAATTCACTCCTAAGGTTAAATGACTTCAGATTAAGTATCATGACTCAGAACAAAAATCTGGATACTTTTATTCAACCTTTTTTTGGAGAAGAATTCAGTAGAGATTGTTGTAAATTTTTGTGAAAGAAGGTGTATTATCAGCAGAAACGACTTCCTTATGATTTTTACGAAAAATACAAGGGTAGCAGAAGTATACTGTGACAGATGCTCAGAATCCTTAGCATCCAGAAAGATAAGACACTGCTATCTACAAAATAGATGGTGATACACAAGAGGTGTGCAAGAAAATAACCTGTCCTGTCTTCTGTAAATTGTGTTTATCACTATGATCAGAACATGGAGCTATAACCCTTTCTCATAAAGGTTTGAAAAGTCATATGGCAACAGCAAAGGAATAAGAGAATTGGTTGAACAGTGCATTATTCACAGAGGCCCCACATCAGGAAAGCTGTTAAAAATTGCTATTCAGGAAAATTTTAAACCTATGTATATACATAGTTGAAAAGCACCACGATAAAGGGAAGTTGAGGTTTTCAAGTATTTTCAGATCTTGCCTAGTCAAAGTCTCTGCAGGACAGGGGCTGCTGTTGTCTAGCTACTTTGCATCTCTCCTTTCTGCTTGGCCTGACAGAGCAACATCCATTAGAGATCACACAGAGGGTTGCTTTGGGTTCTAAGACAAGAGAAGACATTTTCTTGAATTTCAGGCATAACCCTTGTCACATCTGTGTGGTTTACTTCGGGGACTGATTTTGTTTTAGTGGAGGAGGGAGAACCTAGATGACTAGTAAGTCATATAAGGTATCAGAAATACTGACAACATACCAAAGAGATGGATGACATGGAGATGACAGTAGTGTCACTTTGCACCAGAAACTCTCTACTAAGAGTATCTCATACAATGTTATCTTTTGAAGCATCTATGTTGGCCCAACAGGAATGGTTTGAGCTGTGCTCTATAGCTGGGTAAAAAGGAAGAGAAATAATTTTTGCTCTTCATAAGGGGGAACATACTCCCTGAATCCAGTTTCTCTATGGTGAATGCTGACTGGATCAGTGGACACACTGAACACAGTGTGATTCTGGATCCACTCCATGACGTCACCAAAAATATGAGAGAAGAGGAAAATGATACTAAACTGGGAGGTGCTGTTGACTCTCTTGAGGGACAAGAGGCCTTGCAGAGGGGTCAAGATAGAATGGAGCATTGGGCTGTGATTAATGGGGTGAAATTTCACAAGTTCAAATGCTGGGTTCTGCACCTAGGACGAAATAATGCCAGGCACAAGTACAAACTGGGAGAGGAGCGGCTGGAGAGCAGCCCTGCAGAAAGGGACCTGGGGGTGCTGGCCGACAGCAGGCTCAGTGGGAGTCAGCAGTGTGCCCTGGCAGCCAAGAGGGCAAACCCCATCCTGGGGGACATCAAACACAGTATCAACAGCCGGTCAAAAGAGGTGGTTTTCCTGATGTACTCAGTGTCGATGAGGCCTCACCTTGAGTACTGTGTGCTGTTCTGGGCCCCACAACTTAAGAGGGATGTGAAGGTCCTTGAATGCATCCAGAGGAGGGCAACAAAGCTGGTGAAAGGGCTGGAAGGGATGTCCTGTGGGGAACAGCTAAGGACTTTGGGCTTGTCTAGTTTGGAGAAAAGGAGGCTGAGGGACGACCTCATTGCTCTTTACAGCTTCCTGAGGAGGGGAAGTGCAGAGGGAGGTGCTGATCCCTTCTCCCTGGCATCCAGTGATAGGATGCATGGGAATGGTTCAAAGCCATGCCAGAGGAGGTTTAGACTGGACATTAGGAAGCGTTTCTTTACCGAGAGGGTGGTCGAACACTGGAAGAGGCTTCCTGGAGAGGTGGCCGATGCCCCAAGCCTCTCAGTGTTTAAGAGGCATTTGGACAATGCCTTTAGTAAGAAGCTTTAACTTGGACAGCCCTGAATTGGTCAGGCAGTTGGTTGGACTAGATGATTGTTGTAGGTCCCTTCCAACTGAAATAGTCTTCTATTCTATTCTATTCTATTCTATTCTATTCTATTCTATTCTATTCTATTCTAAAAGTTCATTTGCAAGACAGTTTCTGAGTCATTAAGCATAGCATCAATTTTATTGACTCTTCCTTCTGCTGAAAAAGATGTCTAAATTATTATTAGTTATTTATTCTTTGAGAAGAATAAGTCACTTTCAGGAAAACTTGGTCTCATGTTCTTTTCAGAATTATTCATACCTAAGGGACCAAGAATTGAAGATCATTAACAAAAATGTCCACACACAATGAATAAGATAAAGCGATAAATGTTTTGTTCTGTTTCCTTTTTATCAGGCTACATTTCTGATTATAGAAACAGATCAATAGAAGCAGAATTCCTGGTTTTGAAAAATAAACCACACAATTGCTTACTGCTATATTGCTCGTTGTTTGAGTCAATTCCTCCTGCCTTTTCACTTACTAAGAAGGGTATCTCTATTTTTATGAGTAAGTTGTAAAACTACTGGCATGTACTGGACTCCTGTGCAAGCTCAAATAGTACCCTGCATTTTCTAACCTATGCAAATGAAAACTATTTGACATTGATAGCTAAAGCCATACTTAAGGCATATGTAGTTTGCCTTTGTGCAACACAGAACAGTTTCTGATTTGTGTTTTGGGAGGGGGGCTTTCTTTTTGGTTGTAATTGCTCCCATATGAATATGTTTACTTAAACAAACCAAAACTTTTCCACCCAAACTGACAAATTCTAGATTTAATTACAGTAAAAGCCCACAGTTTCAAGCTTTGGGCTTGAAAAATAGCTTTTCAGGTATTCAAAAATTTTCTATGTGCTGACCCAACTGACATTTTTATTTAAGTGGCTCTTTCCATCTTTTAATACCTTTGAAAATAAAGCCACTTAATTAAGTCAAAATATGGATTCAGGAACATAATTTTAAGCACAAAGCCACTTATCTTTCAAGGGATTTGACTCAGGATCTGATTCAGATTGGTCAGTAGTTGTAGATTTAACCCCAAAAGCATGGTGAGGCTCAAATGTAAGTAATGAGAATTTCAAAAGAGCCTTTCATTCCAGTATAGTTAACATCAGAACGAGATTTTTTTTTTCTAGCTTGGCTTTTGAGCCAAAAAATCCTCACTTTTTCCCTGTTACTTCAGTGATTTCACTGCCTATAACTGTGTTTCATTTGTTGCTCTGTAAATAAGTTATTTATGAGTTTCTGTATCAGTATTCAGGAATAAGTCACGTTTGTCAGAAATAAGGGAAGGCAGAGGTACCTGTGGAATGACTGCTATAATTAATTGTATGCTTATTTGTAGTATATGGCTTAACTACCGCGTGTTTCCATGCTCTGCGGGATCTCAGGCTACGTGGAAGCCCATTTGACACTACAGCTGGTTTTTTATTACAGTTTCCTGTTTATTATTATATATATAGAACATTTGATATATGAACATTTCCTGCTCTGTTAACAATTCATACTAATTTAGCATTCTTTTATGAGCACACATGTTAAAACCCAGGCTACAGTTTAGCAAGGTATTTGAATACGTGTCTCAGTTTAAGCATGCTAGTAGCGTCAGTGCTGAACTGCCTTAATTAATCAAGGCAGTTATAAAGTATAAGGAGAGTCAGAAATATGAGAATATCCTTTAAGCAAAAGAAAGATTAGGTTTTCATTGGAAGCTACTGTACCTCATGACAATTTCTGCAGACTGTTGGCAGTCATTTAAAGTATTTAAAACCCAGCAAATTTTCAGTAACGGAATTTTACTTTGGAACACTTTATTTTAAATTAGCCATATCCCTATCAATAACAGTAAGCAATCTACAGGCATGATTCCAAACTCTTTGGCTTATTTGAGAGGTATGTGCAATGTCTTCTTCTCACTTGCTATTGCTTTCTTGTGGTTGTTCAAATTGTGCATTAACTAAAACAGGTGAGGCAGAATATACTTATTTCATTAGCAGTAAACACCCTGCAGGCACAGTTCAAGTTGTAGTTTTAATGTATACAAAATGTGCATAAAGATCAATAGTCACCTATATGTTCAAAAGCTCACTAAGTCCTCCTTTGGGACCTTATTTGTTGATAAACAATGTAAAACCCCTCATATTTTTATAGACATACATCTGTTGGTATAGGTCTAAAATAGAATGTATTTGAAGATATGCATACATAAAACTTATACATTTTATTATTTATAATACAGCATACGTAAGTGTGTGAATGTACATGATTTTTTTTATTACTGATAGAATATTTGGAGTCAGTATATAGAATTAATTCTCATTTGTAAGCCACCTCCAGTGCTAAATTATAGTATTAATATATATGGGTTTATATAAAACTATATTATACCATACTTATTTTATTAAACATGTTGATATGCTTGACATAAACTTAAACAGCTGAGTTGTATAGACATCATCAACTAGAATTACCTTGATCATGAAAATTAATATCTAGTATAGAGAAAAGAAATGCAGAGAAGGTAGATGAGGCATCTTTAGGGGAACAGTACTTTCCATTTCCAAGATCAGATCATCCCTTTTGCCAGGTCATATGAACAAGATGTAGAAAGCCATAAAGACTGTTAGCAGGTTTTGTTCTGCTGCTTTGTGCTTTAACCCTTGATAGGAAATAATGAGATATGCAAAATACAGTTTAGATACCAGCTCTTACTGACATTTTCACTCTGTCAGGAGAGACAGTGAGAATAAAGTTAGCTGTCTTCTCAGCTGTCTGAGCAGTCTCTAACAGTGTTTGTGTGAAAATCAGAGTATCCTCTCAGTGCGTTCCACCTTGCACGGGTTTTTGAAGCTTTTAATAAGGCTATTACATCATCTGCCAAATGTGATTCATTCCGAATTTTGCAGCCTTCTCCATCAGGTTTACTCAGTTCAACAGTCCTACCAGGGACTTCAGCCTAAACTTGCACTTCATTGTGCTCCATGTCTCTGCTAAGCAAGAGTTCATCTCCCTACACTGCGACACACTGGACTGAAACTGTGCAAATGAGTTAGAAAAAAAAAAGTTTATATTGTTTTTAGTTTCTCAAATACTCCCTATTTATATCTTTGCTGCACATTCATTTTACTCATTATAACATAAGTATCCTAATTTGGGGATATATTTCATATCGTTCCACGTTCTGGAATGCACATGGAGCAAGTGCATCTCCCTCCTTCTTCTGGTGCCCTGGAAACAGATAGGAGCTGGACAGCACAACAAGGGTTGCAAGTTAAATGTGTCAGGGTTTGTTAGCGTAGCGCCAATAGCAGCACAAGAGTTGGGTAATCTGCCTTCACACTCCAAATCAAGCACAAAAGATGGAAGCTGCTTTTCACGGTTTCCCAGCAAAGGAAAGACTCACTGTGCATCGATGTGCAAACAATCTTTTCCTTGTTTTCACTTGAAATTAAATACTGTACTGTATGATGCTGTAGTGGAAGACACTACATAATATTCTGCTATTTGACATTTAAGAATGCAGTGATGATTAATGACATACTCTACTAGGAGAGTGCGATGCCATAGCAGTACTGCCAATTCTTGCAATTACCTACAATAACTTCCCTTAAATCCTGAGCAGCGTTTTCGTAAATGGAGAAAACTCAGTCATTGAATAGCTCTGTACTTGTGCTGTGGGCCTTAGGCAGAAATGTTAAATGGGCTTCCTACAACTATTTTCTTTAATAGCATTAACAACTTCTCTGAATTATTCTCTTGTTGAAAGGAGACACAAATTGTTGGCATTTTCTGATTCAAATATTTTATGTTCTTAGATAGTATAAGGTTACTAGAAATAACCACAAAGCAGTGTGTCAAATCCTGCAAAATATCCTTTCACTTTTATATAGAAACTGGGAGTTACAGAGTGGAAAAAGAGTCGGGCTATTCCTTCCTCTGGGAGTGCAGTTTCTCATTTTCATGCTTCTAATTTGGTGCTGATATCCAGCAAGCGCTGTAATATTGTGCTGAATCAGCTCCTGACTTTTTTAATACTGGCAAATTTATGTGTAAACTATGCAAGCTACCTCTTCAATTAAAAATAAAATTTACCAAATGAGTGGGTTTCTCATTTTTATAACAAAATTCCAATTTTCTAATCCATTGTATGACAGCATATAGTCCATGCAACTAATGGTCTCTTTTCATGTATATTTTTATATATTTAAAAATGTACATACGACTGTAAATATTTCAGTTTGTGTAGTCACTACTTATTTGGCCTCCTCCCTTCACTCAACACTAACCTGTTTATCTTCTAACTGGCAAATATTTCTTCTTGAAGGAGATGCATCAAGTTTCTGCTGGTAAGTCTCCTGGCTTCTCTTTTGCTCTCTTTCTACAGAGGAGCCTTTAGAATTCTATTCAGCAATAGGACTTTTAACTGTAAATTAATACAAATTAAAAACTACCATTAATTTCAATCCTTGTCAGAAAGAAAGAGAGAAAGAAAGAGAGGAGAAAGTAAGAAAGAAAAAGGAAGAAGAAATAGAGTGACAAGAAGAGAGAGAGAAAGAGAAAAAAACCTCTATCACATTCAAAAGTTAAATAAGACAGTTGAGAACACATGAAAAATGAAGTTAAACTGTAAAGCTCTAGTACACATGCAACTATTCCAGCAGTAAGCTAAAATCAGAAAAAAAATTTTGCTCTTTTTCTTACATTCTTTTATTCGTAAATGACTGAGCTTAATTTCAAGCATGAGTAGGCCTATAGAAGCTATTAGGACTTCATAATGCATTCAGCTAAGCACATGTGAGCTGTTTGCAAGATTATGGGTAATAATGATATTTTTCAGAGAGGCATCAGTCCTATCAATGAGATAAAAAAGTATTTGACATCAGTCTTGGAAAGTTTTCTTTTACTTTAAATATTCTTTACCCTTAACAGAACTTGAGATGCACTTTACTGAAGTCAGTACCTCAGCAGGAAGCAGCTCTCTGAGGAAAACATAGTACCTTTGATCATTTTAGATAGGCTTAGGATGGAGAGAAGTCAATATTAAGACTACTATTAATAAAACACTTAAGCATGTGCTTGATTTTAAGCAAATAAACATGTCACCATTTAAAAATATTTATAAACTACCTACACTGATAAATTCTCTTTTTGTGGATGTCTTAAAAGGCATAATTAGCTATTTACCCAATTCCTTCAATTTTTTTCTTGCCTTTCTGTCAATAAAAACAATATGCTGAAATGCAAACTATCTGGTTTTATTTCAGGTTTACCCATGTTAAACAGTACTACACCTGATTATTGTTATCTCACTTTCAGAGTTATCAATGGTAAAGACAGCAGGGATGTTTTTGACATAGGATGTTTTCCAGTCATAGAACATATGGACAAATTCAACTCCTGTTTCTTTGTACCATATAATCTAAAAGACAAATACGTGGCAAAGGAAGATGCTGCTTACAGCTCCCCAAATGAGACCACCGGCAAGTTTCAGTCTCCGTTCAACTTCCTCTGAAGCTTGTTTCTTTCCTGTCACAAAAGATTTTCCTTTAAGTCACAGATTTTATAGGAGCGTGTTTTCTAAATGCCTGCCGAACACTTGGTCAAGAACACCAGCATATGAAACTGGCGCGTTTGGTACTGTGAAATAAAATCTCCACCCCAAACTGTCTCTATTTATATGTCTATTTATACGGGAAGTTCCCAGCCATTATGTGATAAGGGCTCTTTTTGACTCTATGAACACATCTAGCTGGAAATATTATTCCTACTTTCTCCATTTTTTTGCTCCCAGTGTTTTAAAGGGCAACATTTTAAATGGAAAGCTATGGTGTGTTCAGTCATTTCTGCTTATCTGAAGATTTTCTAAGTGACTTTGTGGCACTCTAAACATGGTCAGGTTTTGCTGGAAAGAAGGGATGAATTGCAGTGGTCCTAAAGCTACCCTACATTATGCTGGGGAAGATTAACAGGAGTGTTTTTAAAGTAGTTTAAAGACACCCCTGCATACATCGTGGTTTCTGTGAAGGTGAAACTAGAACTCTATTAAAAAAAAACTGTGACTTTCCCAAATGGCTCATACGACCTGAGGCTGCTCATTATTTCACCTTATGTGGCCTCTTAATATGAGGATGTATTAACAGCAAGCAGAGAGAAACCTCTCTTCCTCTCTCTCTCTCTCTGCTTTCTTCCTTCTTACTGAAGTTGGGCATTATTTATAACTGTGTCTAAAAAATAAATTAATCTTCCATATTAACGGATTAATCCTCCGCGCCTACAACAGGAGTCCCTGGTTGCCCATTCCCAGAAGGTACGGGGCTGCTCGAGCACCATATGGCTAAAGTCTCATTTATGTTTCTGTCTTCCCCGCACGAATCAGGAAGCCAACCCACCCCTCCACATCAAAAGGTCACTGACAAAAAGAATAGCAAGGAAACTCTTCCAGACTTGCTGAAAAGCATCCAGAAATACAGGAAGGCTGAAGAAGTGACAGTGATGAAATTAGCAATCTAGTAACTGGGTGGGAATATATTTCTCAGTATTGCATTTTTAGGTTTTAATGGAATGCTTTCACTTTCTTCTCCCTCACGCTCATTCTTTCCCTATTTAATTTGTTGGCTTCTCCCACAAGGGAAGCAATGTGTGCATGTTATATTCTAGGGCCAGAGGTGACTTCTGTGGTAGTTCAGCCTTGCTTCATGCATCAGACCAGAAAACTTCCTCTGATAGTTTTCTGCATATGTACTAACCATGCTAAACTTGTACAAATACTGAAATAACGGCCCAGGTGTTTTCTCCTGTGTATTTATCCGTGTCTGTCTTCTCATGCCAGGAGGCTAGCAAGCTGCCATAGGGCACATACCTTTGCATGGAGGGGGTTACCTTCCTTGCTGGGCTGCCAGCCCTGCACGACTGCCTCCTGACCCCTCTCCCATGACATGGGGACACACAACAAATGTCCACGCGATGTCTACTAGAGCTGCTCTTCATACGTCAGCCTACATGTCTGCGTGTGGCAAGTTCCCGAGTTTGATATCTTTGCTTGCAGCAAATCAAGGAGTGAACCAATAGTGTTTAGGGTCATATTTAAATTTGGGGACTGTTGTGGTTTAACCCCAGCCGGCAACTAAGCACCATGCAATTGGGTTTACGTGGCAAGGTTTTGGTAGTGGAGGGGGTTACAGGGGCGGCTTCTTTAAAAGTTGCTAGAAGCTTGCCTTGTGTCCAATACAGCCACTGCAGCCGGCTTTAAGACGGACCCGCCGCTGGCCAAGGCTGAAGCCCATCAGCGACAGTGGTAGCG
>JAVKLA010000058.1:1535170-1579952 GCA_034782735.1 Sagittarius serpentarius | reverse complement strand
AGCTGCCAGTACAGAGCACAGCACTATGAGGGCTGCTGTGGGGAGAATTAACTCCATCTCAGCCAGACCCAATACACTCATTCACTGAAATTGTTCCATCTTGTAACACTTATTAGGTGCTATAAATTACTGTGTTTAGTTCTTTGATGGTGTTATTTTTCATTTTTTTGGGAAGGAAGAAATTTTCAGCAGAAAGCAGACATACATTTTGCAAAACTTCATGAAGTTGAAATCCCAAAACTAACATTTGACCTGATAAAACGGTCTCTTTAAAGCCCAAGACCTTATTGAACTCAATTAAAAAATAGAAACTTATAGTACATTGCTGCTTGTTGTACAACCAGCATCTCTTGGCAAGTTTTGCAATGACATCTTCTCACTGAAAAGAATTGATTAATACTAGAGGTGCTTGACTCTATTTTCTATCAACACGGTGCCATTAAGGAAGTGACTAGTTAAAATAACACTCACACCCAGGCCTACTTCAGTTCATATGCTTTGCCAGTCAAGAAAATACATTTTTTTTCCACATACATTTAAAATTTTTTGTGTCTAAAGTGCAAGTCTGTACAATGCACGTCTCCAGTTTCTTTAGCTTACATATAAGCACAAAATCTGTAGGCATGCTTATGGAAATGTCACCTGAGTGAGTTTGCTATCATCAACATGCAAGGACAGCTTTTAGTTTACCAACTGCAAGAGCCAAGCCAAAAGTCTTTATGCAGTCCGTCTGAGGGATGCCCGGAGTTGTGGTTGCAAGTCAGAGTACCAAATAAGGTGATGGGGGATCAGGGAAAATTGCCTATGGGTTTTTCTAGTGATTGGCTTGTAACAGTTTACGCTTGCTGATCATAGATGAAAGGAAGCAAGCCACAGAATACGTAACAGGGTGGTGAACAATCAAGTGTAGGACTGTAGGACTTGTAGGCAAAATATTATAGTTAGTGGTGGGTTTTTTTGTGGTGGTACAAGTTAAGAGTATGCATTAGAGAAGCATGAGAGATGCAAGGTGCAACAGAAAGCTTGAAGACCAGGCAAAACTTGACAGTTTCATCTCCTTTTCTTTGGATACCTGTGCATGCCAAGAAGAGGGAATGACTATAATTTTAAATTTCCCAGAGTGTCTTGAGCCTGAGCTGTTAGCATGTGTGTAAGAAGTTGGAAGCCTGTGGGGAAAGTGGAGGTTTAGCTAAAGGAACTCAAGGATAGTTGAGCCAAATGGCAAAACTTTAAAAAGGCAACACTTAAAAATTGTTTCTCTTGCAAAAGCTTTAATATATCTGTAAAATTACACTGTGTTCACAGGTGTGATGTCAAATGGTGAGACTTACATTTAATAGTAAAAATGTAAGTGGGATTTTAATTCTGTTTTCAGTGCAAATCTCAGTACAACCTTAATGACATACCTCAATAACATATCAAAACAGCTGTAGCTTCTCATTAATAATGCAGTCACTCTAAGTCATTGAGCTGGAGGATAATGTAGGGACATCGATTTTTTTTTTTCATGAAGTATTATCTTTCTCAGAAAACAGTTTTTGAAGGGAAAATTTATCTCATTCTTTGTGAAAATGAGATTTACCTTTTTATTCTGAGCATAAGAACTCCAGTTTATTCAAAGCAGGTTCATAGATTTCTAAAGGAATTATTGGAATAGCTGCTTCTCAAGTCAGCTAAGTGACCTATTCATGTAATTCATTGGCAACATGCTTTTTTTTTTAAATTGGTAAGTTATGGGGGAGTCTTTATTACTATATGAATGCAGCGTGTTTTGTTTCAGGGTGATAAGGGACAGCTGTGATCACTGAAGAATTTGGTGTTACTTGCAGAATTTAATACCCCCCCCCCCCCCCACACACTGTTTTCTTTAAATCAGACCTGAATCTGTTGCATGATAAAGAATCATTAATCCTCCACCACAGGACGTGAAATACATATGGCTTTTGTATTTCTAATATAGTTCAAACACATAGCAATTATCTCTTGGGGCCAGGGAGAACATTGGGAAACACTTTTTTATTGTGAGGGTGACCAAGCACTGGCACAGGTTGCCCAGGCAGGTTGAGGAGTCTCCATCCTTGCAGATATTCAAAAGCCATCTCGCCATGGTCCTTGGCCACCTGCTCTAGGTGGCCCTGCTTGAGCAGGGGGCAGACAAGATGTCCTCCAGAGGTGCCTTCCAACCTCAGCCAGGCTGTGGTTCTGTTATCCCTATGTGAGCGTAGTGCAGGAAGGGAAGAGAAGGCAAGGGAGAGTTGATGAGAAAGAGGGATAATAGAAAACCTCTTTTTTTTATTGCATTAGACTTTTTGAATATTCTGAGTGTAAAAACTAGCTAGCAAAGTAGTGCAATATACCCTAATGATACAAAGTACAGGGCCATTGGGTGTTTGCTAACAGCAATGGAAGCCAATTTTCCCAGTTGGACAAACTGAAGATGACCTGTCTTGGGGCCTCTATAGGAGAACTACTATCAGCGGACTTTCCAACAGTAAGAAAGTTTCTGCAAGATTTTAAAGGCTTACCAAAATCCTATGACTCTCTTGTTTCCCTATAAACACTACTTTCCATCTGTGATTTTAGTTTTGGTGGTGCTGGGGCGGGTGAAGGGAGAAAGGTTGTCTAAATGTTTTCTCTCCCTTCCCCCTTGGTTCTTCTTTTCCTTTCAAGAAGTGAATAGGATGACTCATTTTCTACTCTGTGACTTGTTCTCTTGGGCTATGTCGAGGCTTCAGAAACCTGGCCACTGTATTCTGCAGCTTCCTTCCAGTTTGCATGCCCAGGTTTCCTACTCGTAGGTGGTGGACATGGTGAGCAACTATTTCTCACTGTGATAGGGAACGGGGATGAGGTCAGAGCATGAGCATGGGCAGGGAATTTGGGAAACACTCCGGGGTCACGGCTGGATCCCTGCACGTTCATTCCTTTCTTCCACCAACAGTTCAGAGCTCATATTTCTGGAGTGACCATGTAGACAATTCCTCCATTGCCATGCTGACACTTAGGTCAGGAAAGTCCATTTTATATGTCCTTTATCATAATAGGTAGCAAGGTGGCTCCCAATGCTTTGCTCTCTGTATTTTCTTTTTTTTTTTTAACTGATAGCATGAGTATCATCAGATACAGCTGTAGCACACTGCAGAATTAAACTAGGGTGTTATCATTGTCAACTGTCAGCATCTTATCTTGTTTTGCTTACTTTGGGGCAGTATGCCTTTTGGATATTTTTGAAACAGAGAGTCTTGACTGTTGTTTAAAACAATCTTAGTGGTCTTTAAAGTATGAGGAATTTCTTAGCCTGAGATAAGTATGAGGAATGAGGGTCTTCTGGGGGGCACATAAATGACCTTCTTCCTTCTCCCACTCCCACCTCCCATTTTCAATTTCTGACAAAAAATCTGTTTGGTGTTCAGAAAATCTAGAGGTTTCCTTGCTCTCCCCTAGAGCCCTGTTTTTCTTTTATTAAGAAAAGCATTATTTTTATTCTACAAGTAAAAAATGTCACAGTAGCTTTTCAATCAGGCATTAAAAAACAAAATTAAATGAGATTGAACTGTTCTTTCTCTTTTTTTTTTTTTACCCCCCGCCCCGTCCCCTAAAACATGTTTTCTGGCAAATAAGAACCTGGGTGTCTTCATTGTGACTCTTGTATTGAAATGGTGGTGTATGGTACTGACCCCTGACGTTTATTTACACTGCTAGAACATCCTATTATCTAATTTTTTTTTTAATCTATTGAGATTGCAATTTCAGTAAAGGGAACCACACAATTGTATTTGTACTGGATCTTGTGCCAATACCCTGATTCTGGCACTGCAAGTGTTTAACAAAATATCACTTACACTAATTTCGTCCAGCTTCCAAACTTTTGTTTTTGCTTTCTTGTTTGAGAAGGGTGAGACACTTAAATCCTGAGGTTTGAAACTTGGTTTTTATTTTTTAACCTATTTGTTCAGCTTTTTTGCCCTGAATAGAAGGATGTTCTGAATTAAAATTTCAGGTCTAGTTGACATCTGGTTCGTTGCTGATGTTTGATTTTCTTTTTTCCTTTTTTTTTTCATCTTGATCTTGCCCTTCTTTCCTCCACCCCTTACCCATGGTTACATTTATCCTTTTTATCAGATTTTGGACATTTCCTTCATCTTGCCACTCTTCTTTTTCTTTTTCTTTTCCTCTCTCTCTGTCCTGCTGCCAGTCTCTGTTGTGTCCCCCACCCCCACCCCGAGGCTCTGGTATGACGTACGCACTATAGACAGTACAAGGGAAGAACACTGTCAGGTGGTCTGCAACCTCAGATGGAAGCAGGCAGCAGGGCTGGCTATTTTCCATAGAGCCATTTCTACACTGGGCGTGTTTCTTGCAATAAATAAAAGGCACGTTGGGTGCATGTCTGTCATGCCAGACCTTGACGTACCAGAAGGGGGCAGTTAGAATAAACTCATTGCTAAACCATATGGAACATGTTCTGGAAAAACAAATTGCATTAAGCTGGGGAAAATGCAGCTGTGCAGCACTTTGGCACTTGGAGAACAAATCCTACCTGACGCCAATTCTGCTTTGTGTACATACTGTACAAACTGGGAGAGAGCACATAACGCAGCGTATGGTGTGCTGGATTATCACCTCGTTTAAATCTCTAGGCAGACATTTAGCTACATGTACCTTGTCAACTCTGTACCAGGTCATGACCAGTAACAGGATGATAACTTGCTGGAGCCAACTGTGTTGAAAACAAAGTCAATTTTGTATGAGTTGAAGCAAGGAGACAGGAGAGATATTTTAGCCAATTACAATTTTTAAATGTAATCACTCAGTGTAAGACTTCAAGCCTGACTTATGTTGAGGGTTGCTGCAAGCTACTTATGGCTACAAGTCTGTCAAAGAGTATGGTAGCAAAGTCAGTAAGGGAACATGGAGTCCTTCAGAATAAATTGTGGCCGCCAACCTAACATAGTAGACTGATGTTTTAGAAGAGGGCAAGCAAAATAGGGGAAAATATCCATACAGACTGGGAGACAAAGGGATTGAGAGCAGCCCTGTGGAGAAAGACTTGGGGATACTAGTGGATGAAAAATTGGATGCGAGCTGGCAATGTGCGCTTGCAGCCCAGAAGGCCAGTTGTACCCTGGGCCTCATAGAAAGAAGTGTGGCCAGAAAGTCAAGGGAGGTGATTCTCTCCCTCTACTCTGCTCTTGTGAGACCCCACCTGGAGTACTGCATCCAGCTCTGGGGTCCCCAGCACAACAAAGATATGGACATGTTAGAGCGGGTCCAAAGGAAGATGACAAAAATGATCAGAGGGCTGGAATACTTCTCTTAGGAGGAAAAGCTGAGAGAGTTGGGGTTGTTCAGCCTGGAGAACAGAAGCCTCCAAGCACATCTTGTTGCGGCCCTTCAATATATAAAAGGACCTTATAAAGAAGATGGAGAGAGACTTTTTACCGGGGCCTGTAGTGGCAGAACAAATGGCAATGGTTTTAAACTAAAACAGGGTAGATTTAGACTGGACATAAGGAAGAAGTTCTTTATGATGAGGGCAGTGAGCCACTGGCAAAGGGTTGCCCAGCTAAGTTGTGGATGCCCCATCATTGAAAGTTGTCCTGGTTTCGGCTGGGATAGAGTTAATTGTCTTCCTAGTAGCTAGTACAGTGCTGTGTTTTGGGTTAGTATGAGAAGAATGTTGGTAACACCATGATGTTTTCAGTTGTTGCTAAGTTGTGTTTAGACTCAGCTTCTCCTGCCCAGCCAGCAAGAAGGCTGGAGGGGCACAGGATTGTTGGGAGGGGAGACAGCCAGGAGAGCTGACCCAAACTGGCCAAAGGGGTATTCCATACCATGGGACGTCATGTCCAGTATATAAACTGTGGGGAGCTGGCCAGGGGAGGAGCGCTGCTTGGGCATTGGTCAGCGAGTGGTGAGCAATTGCATTGTGCATCACTTGTTTTGTGTATTCCAATTCTTTTAGTATTCTTGTCACTTAATTGTTGTTATTAGTGTCATTGTTAGTTTTTTCCTTTCTGTTCTATTAAACTGTTCTTATCTCAACCCACGAGCTTTACTTTTTTTACAGTTCTGTCCCCCATCCCACTGGATGTGGGGGAAGTGAGTGAGCGGCTGCGTGGTGCTGAGTTGCTGCCTGGGGTTAAACCACGACAGAAATGTTCAAAGCCAGGTTGGATGGGGCTTTGAGGAACCTGATCTAGTGGACCATGTCCCTTTCTGTGGCAGGGGAGTTGGACTAATGATCTTTAAAGGTGTCTGCCAACCCAACCATTCTATGGTTCTAAAATATTAAGCATCCAGATTGGGATGAGTTTTAGTCCTGTGGTGGCTTGTGTTTTGGAAAGCAAAAGCAAGATTTTTGATGGTGACTTTGTCAGGCCTGTGGCTTTGCTTGTTTTTCAACATACTGAAAAGCAAAGATAGCTCATGATGCGAGCGCTCTACTAACTGCTACGAGAGCATGAGGCCCACGTCCCTTTTCTGTGAGACAGGCAGAAGGATCATTTCTGCCCTCTGCAGCACAAAACTTGCCAAGGAGTGATACAACCAGGATAATTTAATGTGAAGGGCTGTTTTGTTAGTGTCTTATACCCGTTGAAGTTGCCACTCTCACAGCTATGAAGCGAAAGTCATTGCAGGCAATAGGTACCACCTTTGCCTGGAGAACACATTTCCAACAATGTGCAACACCAGCTTCTAGCTGCGATGAGGAAAAGGTCTAATGGAGTCTCCAAAAGTTATGGTTCAAGCAGGGAACCCATCCTTTGGAGGGAAATACTTCTTAAGCCCTCCAAGTGAAGCTTTCATAAAGCTTGTAAATGAAGCTTTTAAGAACCAAAGTAGCTTCAGAATCAAAATATTGAGGATAGGTGTCCATATATTTAAAATATTCTTTGCTGAGAACAAAGTTTAGCTGAATAACATTTTTGCATGGTAAGTATAGGAAGGTGGAAACCATTTTTCTTACCAGACTTGAATTGTACAAAACAGCTGATGAGGCATAATCAACCAAGGATCAGATAAAAAGAGTATTTAATGTTTAGAGGAGGCCAAGAGGATACACTAGCAAAGAATGTGAGCAGCTTCTCTTTCTCACTGGATCATTGATAATCTGGAATCACCATACTGCCAGTCTGATTAATAATTAACAGCTGTGTTCTTCTCCATTTTGTAAAAACCCATTTTGTATAAACTTAGGTTTCATAACCCAAATGAGAAAACCAATCTATGAACTTCTGTCAAAATAATTCAACTCTAAGATCATCTTTACTTAAATACTAGTTATTTACTGTTATAGAGAGTGCCTATGCTTGTGTGTAGTGTTGGCTCTAATGCATTTTGGCTTGTGGGGTTATCAACAGAAAAATCTGTAGTATGTTCACGCATGCAATGCAAAGGAGGTTTAAGAACAGTCCGGTACAAAACAGCAACAGTATGGGCGACTCACTGGGTAAATACAAGGTTAATGTATTTAGTTGTTACATGTTACAAAACAGAAAAATGACTGTTACCTGGTAAAAGACCTTGTAACGTTCTTTTATTTGCCGCTCCTTGTGCATACCCCAAGTGGCTGCACACCTGTCACGGCGAGCGTGGGGACCGGGGTGAAATCCCTGCTAAGCTCTGCCACAGAAGTGCCAGGTACTTCTTGGTCCTACGGCTGCTTCCTTTTCCAGTGTGTTTCCATAATGGTGGGTCAGGATGCTGGTGTGTGCACAGTCCAGGCTTGATGCAAGGGAGGAACAAGAAGGTTTTACTGAGGAATGTAAAGTTATCATGGGGATGAGCTCCGCTAACCCCAAGGCAGGAGGCACCTGGGAGTGATGCAGCATTGCAATTGCTCCTTTTGGTGAAAGGGATTGAAATCCCTATATGCAAAATGTATGTGTTGCTCTGTAAGTAATTCTGAGATCAGCAGAATAAAACTGGTGTGAAAAATACTAGACTGCTAAAAAAAGTGAAACCTCTTGTCTCATTAGGAAAGATGGTTCACTGGGTGAACTGTTAGACATTCAGATGAATATTCAAGTATATGAAGGCATATCTTGTTTTCGGTTCAGATATCCATGGCTGACACTGTTCACTGTGTCAGATTCTGAAATTTGATTTTAAAGTTCAATTTGTATTTCCCTGATTTTGTACATTTTCTTTAGTGCAATTTTGGTGGGTTTGACTGCTACCAGTTAAGGCCTAATAATTGAAATTTCTCTTGAAAAAGGATGTTTGAAGTCAAATCGATTATAAGAAATGTTTCCTGGGAGAATGAAGATGATGAATTTTTAAAAGTGTGAATTTTAGTTAAATTACTTGTTAAATGCCAAAGTATGTTGTGCAAACAGCACAAATACAGGAAGGATGCTATTTCTGTCAGAAAGTAGACTAGCAGTGATTTCTGTCATCAGTGAGGAAATATTTTACTAGGCAAATTCTCCACTTACCTATGCTTTTTGCTTCTTTAGATACCCTGTAATTCAGCTGGTATACTGGAGAAACAATATAAGTCTCGGAATTACGTGGCAGAACTTAAACAAGATGGTGAAAAAAATATCTTGCACCAGCCTATTTTAAGAAGAGTAAGAAATCCAACCTTGCTGTATGTAGTAGCAAAACAATTGGTTTCTAAAGCTGAAGACTAGCAATGGAGAGTTTGGCTTTATTGGCTAATATATGGCAACATGGAGAATGAGAAAATAGGGTAAAATGTAATGTCAGAAAAGCTAAATTGTCTGGCAAGTGGCTTTAAGATGAAATATATTTCTACTCTGAAAAGATACCTTTTTTCCCTCCAACAAAAAGGAGGATACACTGTGGAATTTTTTTGTTTTTCTTCTAATGTTCCTTCAGCCCCTGCAACCTATTGCTGTGTCCAATTTGGCTATTTTGCAAGCACAAGTTAATTTACAAGAACAGCCTTCTGTCTTCCTTCTGAGACTGAAAAGTTCACCTGAGGTTCTTCACATTAACAGTTACAGAAAATATTCCACAGGCAAAATTAATTGATAACTCTGAAACCAGTATCAGGTGATGAGCCCAGATACTTTTGTTGCTTTATGTAGGCAGCACTGTGAGGGTCCTTTATGCCAAATTTTTGCACTTGTCGTTCACAAAGAAATGCAAATATAGCTGGATATGCAGATTCTATGTTGAAACTTGTAGAACAGGTAGTATTTTTTCAACCCTTAGAAGAAGGGCTACAATATAAAGGGAGGGTGTCCAAGTAGGTTTTTTCACCAGAGTTAATGCTGGTTTCTTGCTTTTTTTTTTTGATTTTGGCTGGCATTTTGTTGCTGTTGGTTTGGTTTGGGTTGGGTTTTGTTGGTTGGTTTTTTTGTTGATATAACACTTTTCTAATTTGTATGGCTTCCAGATTACTCTGGTAGTCACAGGAATAATTTTGTCAATGTGGTAGGTACGTAAAGGTAGAGAGAAAGGATCTCTTTTCTTACCCTATGTATTTTGTTTTAAGGCTGTTCCTATCTCCAAGTAGACATATATCTGCAGACCCTTCAAAGCTGGCGCAGGAGACATACTCCTCACCTTTCTCACGAGTATGTTTTGTCTGCTAAAAAATGACTTTTTTCAGCCTTCAGCTTCTCAAGAAACTTAGGTTGCTGTTCATATGTAAACCAGTGTCAGTCCATAAATTCCACATCAATCATCTAATTTCCTGCAACTCTTGCTTGTAAGAGACGTGAGAAGCAGCACAAGTTCACATGGGAAGCTTGTTTTTTCTAATGTTTTGCAAAGTCCACTTCAACTGTCATAAGAATTTACTTTCTCACAAAATCTTTATTATGGTTCAGCTCCAACTTCAGTACTGTTCTTGGATTTGAAGTGTACACCGACTCATCAGCCAGAATGCCTTTCTCTGGAACACATTTTTTCAATTTCACAGCAGAATTTGCAATAACCTATATTTTTCTGCAGGTCTGTCTTCATCTTTTGTTATCAGATTTTGTTGCACAGCTACATTCTAGACTGCACATTCAATGATGTCAGAAGGTCTTTGCTTAAGACATGTAATTACAAGCAAAAAATGATTAGATGTATTTGAGTCCAAATAGTTCTCAGTTCACGCATCCTCAATCCGTCAAGACTATGTGTTTTAAATAACTCATTTGGAAGCCAGCCCAGTATGCTGACTTTATCAGAATTATTACGTGCATATTTATACTGAGGCACATACAGTCCTTATCCACAGCAAAAAATGATCCTGCACAGCCAAGACCGTCTCATATGTTACAGGAGCACTGTCTAGAGCAGCTGGATTTCTGTGTTGGAAATCTGAATGTGTGTTGCTTATGCACGGATATTTCCTGAAGGAAAATACCAGGTTTGCTGTACACACAGTAGGCATTGCTGAAAGCTTCAGACTTGCAGTACCTGAGCAGAGTTCAGAGAGCATGGGACATGGGTTGGCCCACCTGTGTGCATGACGTGCATTTGCATTGCCGGTGTCCATTGAATCTCCGGTGTGCTGTGCATGCTGGAGTCACTGCTCATGCACGTCATCAAAACCATTTATCTAGGACTACTGAGGAAGCCTAGCTGGAGCTTCTGCTCTGCTCTCCTGTTAGATGTTTGGATATTTGGGGCAAATACACTGCATCAGGTGTTGCCATTATTAAATCTACAGCTAATCTATGTGGATCAAGTTAGTTGAACATTTTTTTAAGTGATTCAAAATCCTAGTGTTCGTTGGATCATGAATCACCTTAAAGCATATCGTCTGTTGAGGATGTGGGAGAGTGTCAGCTTTGGGCTTTTGGTTAGTATCAACTCTCGCTGGCCCCTGATGAACGCCCAGGTTCATCCTATCATGTGCTAGCAGGAGTCATCCTTACACCCATGGGAGTTTCTTGTTGGGTGGCACGGTACTACCATAACGTCAGCACTCTCTACAAATTTGGTTTGTATGTAACTAAACTGTCTTCGAGTTCTCTGCTTGAGGGTGGGTTCTTGCAAATTTAAGGCAAGCTAGCTGTCTCTTAGGATGGATGTCAGGACTTGAAGAAATCTTATAACATGGACTGTGTGGCACCTGAACTGATATCTGTGGTGAAACCTTAGCTGAAAATGTTATTATAAGGTACAGCTGAGGAAAACTCTTCGAAATGTTTGCCATAAGGAGCAGTAGACAACTGCTGTGACCTTGAACATACCTTTCAAATGAGCATGTAGTCATATAGAAATGAAGTCATTTCCATGTGATAACAGAATACATGTGAGGATAACTATCAGAGCCTTTGTCTGTATTTATCCCCAAAAGGCATCTTCCGCCCTGCCCTGCTCCTGATGTTTAAGGTATTTTTGTGGTGATTTTTTTTAAATGTCCAAATGTAATGTGTTCATTATGCAATTTTGTTTAGCTGTGCATGTATTTACCTAGAATTTGAGTTTCTGTAAAACCACGGAACAGAAGAATCTGCAAACTCAAGTGGGTGTCTAGTTGTGTCCTCAGATAACAGTGCTTTGAGAAACTAAATTTTGACCTGAGAGAGGGGAAGATAATTCTTATCCACAGTGTTGCACTCGGGTAAGGCCCTTTGGACAGCAAATATGGTTTAGATCAAATTACTGTTAGGCTTTGTGCACCTGAAGAAACTAATAATATGTGTTTGTGTTACAATGCTTCCGTCTTCTGAGACTGAAAAAACATGGCAAGGAACAAGTTTATTGTCAGTTGGATGTTTGGTTTTTTTTTTTCCTCTGAATTATGATTCATTTCTGGGATATTTGTGCTAACTGTTTGCAACCAACTTGACTGCAACCAACAGTTGATCATGAGGAAATAATCAGGTAAAAATGTGCACTTTGAAAAGGAAGACAAAGGTTCCTCACAAGAAAATACTGCTTTTGGTGACACTGACCCTACTGATAGCCAAATAACATTTGCTTGGCTGATGATAAATGGAAGTTTCTTGCTTTTGAAACCCCAGAACGAAAGTGGAGAGAACCCTCCCCCCCCCTTTTTATCAATATTCATATAGTTTAAAGAGTCACTGTTTTAAAAGTCATAGTAGAACATATAGTTTATATTTTTCATTCACTTCAGAAAGATTTATGATATGCCAAAGGACCCTCTAGAAATCTTGTCTGGATTGGAGTAAAAACCTTTGTCTCACTGAAGCCTGTGGAGAGTGGTGTTAAAGCAATGCTGTGTACTGGGTGGATTTGTGTTCAAGATTTGGTAAAGCTTTGAATTTCTGAGATTATACTTTGAACTGGTCCCAACACGAAGAATTAGCTCATTATAGATGGTTTACTGGGTCTTACATGGCAAACACTTGAAATTTCCTGTCGTTGCAGATTAACAGGCTGCTGTCTGCTAGAACTGGGGCTGTGTGCTGACTCCAGCTGGGTAGTAGAGCCAGTTCTTTTATATGAATGAGCTTGAGAGATGCATGAGGCAGTCCTTTGACCTGGTATTATAGTAATGGGCAGGCTAGTGGAGGATGAAACTCAGATGTCTATCTTCACTGGAGTTTGACAGACAGTGAGAAAATATATTTTAAGGCTGAAAAGGAAGTAAGGAAGCTGTTTTATTAAAAATTAAGGCTTTGAATTTTTTTATTTTAGTCCCACACCAATGCAAAACACACAACATACTTAATGAGCACACAGGAGTGGGAATTTTGCAGAACTGAAACTTGAGCCTGAGTCTTCAGTCTTTGTGGTTCACTGCCAAGTTACTGTATATTGAGTTTCTCAAAAGAAATCAGAAAGACCATTCAGGATTTGAAAAGTCTTCATGGAAAATTTCATTGAACCGTCTACAAAATACAGAATGCTTCAACTTAAAGCTATTTTTTTTTGCTGTTTACTCTTATATTTTTTTTTCTCTTTCAGGCTTTTCACAAATATTGGTGAATACTCTGATGAAATCTAGTCTCCAGTATGATCGAGAAGGTTGCACTCAGAAGCAGGGAAGTTGCAGTCCATCAGTGCAGCTATTTGTTTAGTAAGATTCCAGCAAAATTTCCAGCATAATATTTTGAAATAATAGGGATTTTGATCCAGAGCTGGCAAAGAGAAGAGTCTTGTATAAACAAATGATTTTTTTGTTTTTTTCCTCATATTTTTTTTGTCACATACAAAAAAAAAAAGTAGTGATCCCTTCTCTGTTCCGAAGCATGCTTCAATGGTCAATGGAAATGTCAGGAATGGTTTCTGTTCTTTAATGATCCTGCTTGTATAAAACGACTTTAAAGTCCATTTTAAAGACAAGAATAATCTTTGATAAAGGAAAACAGGGTGTGTTTTCCCCTATAGAAACTCTGTGTGAAGGAAAGTGTATCCTTCGAGCACTTTCTGTGCAGAAACTCACCTCAGTTCTAGAAAGGATAGATTCATTATGTTCACTGACATAAAAAATCTTCTAATCTAAGGCAGAGTTTCTGCATCCTTGGTACATCCCAGCTGGGGATGTTGAAGTTTCTGATCTCCTTATACCAGGGCAGAATGACCTGCAGTGCTCCTTGTCTGGGATTCATGTTCTTCACAGTACCCCATCAAGTAGTTTCATAGCACAGACTTTAACTCAAAGTTCATACCTCCTGTGACATGTACTATCTTGCTGAGGGGTTTACCACAAAACTTTTGAAGGTGGAACTAACTGTGGTCCAGTTAATTAGCTTCTGTTTGAACGTTTTTATTCAAAAGAGAGGATGATGTGTATCCATGTGTTTCAGCATCTGTGTTACAGTCATTTTGCAGTATTTAGTAAAGTAACATCAAGCTGAGCTCCTTAGCATGCAGACTGAAGACCTGAAGGAAATCTTAGGAATTTTAATTTATAAGGAGTGCCACTGAGTCCAGTCTTTTAAGGTTACCTGAAATGCTTATGTATTTTTGCCAAAAACAGTTCCCAGATCATCTGATCTATGTATTTTTCTAAGGCTGACCTACTCAACATGTCTGACTAGCTCAAGACTTCTAGTATAAAGACTAAATCGACTAAAAACCACAGGAGAGAAGGAAAAATAAAGGTCCTTGTCAGGAACGACAGCAAAGAATGGGATTTGGACTTCAGCCGCATTTTGTATTGGATGTGTGCTAGTTTTTCTATGATGTGCTTTGTTTGAAGCAAGGGGCACTTCCTCCTTCTCTCTCGCTCAAAAATATATACACATCTTTATTTTCTTTTCTCTGTCCTTAGGGTTTGATCTGACACCTGATTCTTGAGACACTGAAGGTGTAACATACTGAAATCAGAGCAAAGATACCATTTCATTTCACTTTAGTCTGAGTGAAACTGAACTTTTCGGATTTGTTGTTTGCATTGCACTATCTTCCTTTCTCTAGCTTTCTTTTTTTTTTTTTTAATTTTGGGGAATATGAATTAATTGTGCCTTCTGGAAGTATCCAATGGGACAATATTGGTTTTCACTTAACGAACGTCAGTGAAACCAAACAGTAAGTTGTTGCAACACAAAAATGCTGCCAAGTGTTTTACTACAGTCCATCAGATTTGATTCAGATGAATGGATGATGTAGGCAGGAGACTGGTAATTAGAACTGTGTTAAAGTTTTGCATTGACTCTTAAGTCCATCTGAATTGAATAAGATGCTGCTTTTAAAATATGCTTTATGCAATCTTGAGTCAATGTTGTTTTGAGCAACAGTGAGGTAGGCAGATCCTTGCCAGATGTCTTTGTCAGCCTTCCTCTTTTGTATCCCATGAGCCCTGAGGAAAGGAGGACAGAACAGACACCCAGCTTTCTGGCACCCCTCAGTGCAAAGAGAAGGCATGAAGAGGTCTGCTTGGTGGCTTTCTGGAAAATGGAAAAAACAGCCAGCTGATGCTCCTGTAAGGCAAAGCACAGCACAGAAGAAACGGAAGCAAAAAGGAGGTCGTCAACCCACTCACCTCCTGGAAAGGTCATGGATAATTGACTGCATGGGGGAGGATCTTTCTTTTGGAAAGAGAAATGATTCATTAAGGAAAGATGAAAAGGTTCATTTATTGACAACACACAAATGGCAACGCTTACTACAGATCCGTCTGAAATCAGATAGGGATCTCTGTCTGGGTGGGCAGCAAGAATGAATAGTCATTCAGGTTTTGTGCATTGCTGGGTGACTAGAGAAGCGGCCAGCACCTCGTTCCTGTTACTTAAATAAAGGGGAAAAAGCCTCCAGTACCTCATGAGCTGAGCTCCAGGGTTGGGTTGTGAACAAACACAACTGTGAGGGAAGCCCTGTGGTGTTAACAACACTCCGGTGGTAATTTTGAACATCGTTGTTTTCATCCCAGACCTGAAGTCTATTGGCCAGCCACAGCAGGCAGGCAGAGACTGACCCTTTCTTCCTTGGCTATGTTGTGCACAATGCACACCACATGCATACCCACCGTGTAAAACATGAAGAGACAGGCAATTAAATATTATGGCTTCAAGCCTAAAAGCAGGCTAAATCAGTAAATATCACTTGAATGGCAATTTTTTGAGACCTGTGCTGCTGTTAGTCTATGTAAGTGAAGGATTGGAAACAGGGCTTTTTTGAGAATATACATGCTTTTCTGTCAGTTCACATAGCTAAAACAAATACGTGCTGCAACTATTTTCTTTCCCTAATGAAAGTACTTGAGTGTTGGAATGGATTTCCCTCACAGGCTGTGGAGTCACCATTGCTGAGGATCTTCAGAACTTGAATGGACAAGGCTCTGAGCAGCTTGATGTAATGGTGAGGTTTGCCTTCCTTGGAGCAGGAGGCTGGACTGGAAAACCTCCAGAGATCCATCTCAGCCTCAGTTATTCTATGATTTTAAACTATGATGGAATCTGAATTAACGATGGCATTATATGGGTAATATCAAAACTGCATTAAAAATACCCCTTGCCTGTGTAGGTTCTTTCCTCTAAGGTTTATTTGAATGCTTAGAGACAGACCTATATTTAGGTGTTCCAGTGAGTCTAAGCCTTTTATTCAGCATGGTAGTTTGGTGAAGTTAGACCATTAGTAATACCCAGCAATATCAAGATTAGTTATTTATTTTAGATCAGTGTTTTTTTCCAAACTGAGTACCTTGAAGAACTGTTGATTGTTGGCTTATACAAGCCGGTTAGCTCCAGCCACAAGATATGTTTTCATGGTCAAAACTTAACTTCTTATGGAGTATAATACACTCAATAAACTATTCTCTGGGGTTTATGTCCCTTCCAACACAAACCATTAACGTCAGTGAGACAATTTTAAGCCACTAGCTCTGTGACCTTCCACTGGCTACCAACTGAATGGCAGGTGCTGTGGCACTCTCTGATTCCGGACAAAAGGCCAGCCACTTGTGCAATGATAGTATTAACACTTTGGAAAAAATGAGTCCATTGTCCAGGACGGCTATCTTCTGTGAGTTCAGGGAGAAAGGGGGGTGCGAACTCTAACCCCAGTCTGGTGTTCACAGAGCAGACCCATGTCCTTGTGTCTGTGAGATACTGCAACCGGACACAGCCAGCTTGGCTCTGCTTGCTCCCTGGTACTACACATGTGGCCTTATTCCCAGTTTGGCTGGGTCCACAGGTGGGAACTGTTTCATGGGTAGGTAGCTGATGTCCTCTATTGAGCACAGGCAGTTTCTAGGATGTCCCTTGATTTAAACTGCCGAGACTGTTGAAAAAAGGGGGGTTTAGTTCATAATAATCTAAATAATGATATAAATATTTATAATGTGCAGGACTACTTGTTTATCTCCTTAGGTCCTGAAGAGAATAATACATAGCTTCAGTTGCATTGCTCCAGTGTGGAGAGCTTGACCCACGCTGTGTACCCCTGTAACATCAGACCATCTCAGAACTGAATTTTCTTTTCACAAATTCTGTTTTCACTCTTTAATGCTCTCTGTCATGTAAATTCAGTGGCAGACTTCTTGAAATATAGGTTGTACTGCAGACTTAAGCCTGGCACCATATGCTGGGAGCATATGACTTGCTTTAAAGAATTCCCACAACTTTCAAAAGAGCTTTTGAGCATTCAATATATTGATATGTCCGTGGCTTGTTTTGACTCTGACAGTTGCATTGTGGTTTTGTGGCCAATAGCTGCCATGCTTTGAAACAATTTCCCTGTTCTGTAATCAATCTGGGCAGTTGATGGGCAATAAAGATTCCTGAAAGTAACAGTATTCCAGTGTTCCTATCTGACTGTACTTTGGCTAAAAATGACTTGCTGTTTATCATTTACCCTCTGAAAGCTCTTGAAAACTCTTCCCTGAAGAGCAATAAGTCCTTGTAAAGCTTTCTGGGAAGGGAGAGGAGGAGGGGAGAAAAGGAACTGAAAATCCATTTGACAAGAACATTTGAGAATGAGCATAGATTTTTGTATAATGATCTTGTAACTCATTATGATGATTTCCCATTCTTTTTCCCACTCAAATGGCTTTATTGTGTCACCTATCTCCTAATTTCCTTTTACCTTTTTTATTTAAATAGCATTTGCAGTAGGTACCTTCACAATCTTAACTATATCTAAAGCTTTGTATATGATACTTATTTTTAATATCTCAATAGGGGCCAGAAACAAGACCAACCACTTAAAATAAATACGATACTGCCCCATCTCCCTTGTGTTTTTCCTTGCTCATGTGGTCTACACATGGGACATCTTAACAATGAACTTTGTTACAAGCATTGGAGACTTCTAAATTAAAAAGCTTTTTTATACTGTGTTCCCTTATTTTAATTTTAACCCACTCCTTAAATGTTACATGTTGCCTGTGCGCAGTAATGTACCATTCCAGAAAGAAAAAGTTAGAGATGCAGGGAAAACCAAAACATTTTTTAATAAGGTACATCTATTGGTGGACTGTTGATCTTCCACTAAAAAATGGTTAAGTTAGAAATATGTTTTTTTAAATATGGGGTACTCTCTAACTTAGAGTGTCTTGTGGTTATCATGCATATTGTAATGCCATGTATACATAAGTATTCTAAGGACCGTAATGTGCTCAGGAGTCCCCTGTGCTTGAATGCATCAGTGGTTTTCATGCATTAAAGTGTGCTCATGTATCTCCACACATGCAGTGGGTTCTCAAGGATATAGGAGCGGCAGGTAGGAAAGGACAAAGAATATAGGAGGACCTGTAAGATCACAAAGATCTAGTGCATCTATATGAAAATTATGATGAGGTAGCTGCAGTCAAAATGCAATTCAGTGAAAGAAGGCAGTAGTTCCTTCTCTAAATAGGCAAGTACATGAGAAAAAGGGTCAGGAAGGTTTTGTTTGCTTTCTAACGACTGATGCATGTAATGTTTCCCAGAATGCCATGATCCTTTATATACAAATATGGCCATAGGTCAGCATAGGCTTTATTATTTGAGTCCTATCTTAAGCTCACTGCTAACTCTGCAATGTACACAGAAGAGCTGACCGGAATTTCTAGCATCTTGAAGACAACCAACCAAAATAATTACTCTGATTCTGCTGTGGAGACGGGATTTCTCTTGTAGTACAGTGCCTTGAACAGAATACCCTATTTTGACCAAAGATTGTACGTGAAACAGATATTAATATCGTAAGGGTGCATATCCAAAACAAAAATGCAGAAACAGCTACTGTGAGAGAGTATATATGTAACTAGTCAAGATGTAATTTAATTTCTGCAGGATCTATAAGAAACAGCTAAATTTGGTATCATCCATTTTGATGCGTGTGTGCAAAGTCAGGTCTTGTGCACAAACACTTTGTGTGGGTGTGATTATTAGCATTCCTCTGTTCGTGTACTAAGTCACTGTGCCGGAGATTTGAGACATAAGTGGATTTGAAGCAACACAGACTACTTTGGAAACAAAAAGAAATAAAAAATTAAGATTGTAAAAGCCTAAACTGAAAAATAGGAACTTTGCCCTGCATATGTTTGCATTGGTAGTAATGAAACATTTAAACGTGTCATATTACATTGCCCTGATGACACAACTTTTTCCCATAAGATCTACAAATGCAGATGCGAGCCTTCTTTGCCAAAAGCTCCCTTTCTTGCCAAGTACATTGGACCATTCCCAACATACTGGATATATCCAGCCATAGGTAGATACAATATTCTTTCACTAACTAAAGATCAAATGAAGTTGATAAACTTATAACGTAGTATAAACCTACTGCATTTTCTCAATGAGACAGATAGTTTTGAATGATGACTTCTGTATTGTACTTCATGAAAACTTCAAGAGATCTCTGTTTTACCAGACAGATCCTCACAAATTCATCATTTCTGTCAAGGTGTTGCACACTTAATGCTACTTTGCAAAAGTTTAGTATTTAATTACACTTAATGTTGCCAAACAGCCAGAAGTGGTGACATTTTAAACACAGAATTGATGAATTAGGCAAATCACTATTACTAAGGTCATCGTCAACACCCAAAATGAGCATGGTCTAATACACTATACAGAAGGTCATCTTCCCACATAGTAATTGCAATGGCTTTACCTAGAAGTCCATCTTTCAAGAAAGCAGAATTCCAGACAACCTGGAAAGCAGATGTTACACTTCAAGCTAGAGATCTTGAAAGAGTTAGATATTTTATACACTGAAATAAGGGCCAGAGGAAGTGGGAGATCATTTGCTTTTGGTTTTCTGGAAGGCTCAGTATTGCAATATACACAGTATTTTTTCAGTATTCGGTACTGCAAAACCTCTCTAGAGCTGGTGCTTGGAAGGTATGAAACAAACCCTTGGTCATAACCCACCCTTTTCCCCCTTTCCAACTTCATGCTGTGACTGAGCAAATAGAGCTCTCCAGAGTTAATCTCAAATTTGGAAAGAGGAATGCTTGGTTTTTTACATCAGTGTAGAAACTTGAATGGTAGTAGGAAGCAACTATTGATTTGTATGGCATAGAAAATCAAATCTGATCCAAGAATGAGGTGATACATATTTGAAGACAGAGATCTTAAAGCATCCTGAAAAGGTGTATGTCTGTGTTATGCACTGGGAAAATAGGTTTCAGAGATAAAATACACCTTGTCAAAGTTCTTCCATAGGATCGGCAATGAAACCAGTAGTGCTAATTCTGAGCTCCCATGCTGTGTGTCGGTGATTAGCTGACGTTGCCTCCCACATAGTGTCCCTTTCTCTTTCCTTTGCATTCAGTGTCTCAGTGTCTTCTTCAAAAACCAGAGGAGGAGGAGTCTTATTTAACAAGTAAGTTCTTCCACCCTACTGTTACAGCTGGTGAAATCTGAGCTCTACCAAAGACAACGGAAAAAAATCTCACTGAGTTTGAGGTGTCAAGATTTCACAGAATTTGCAGTTTTGTCAAATTTGCAATGTTTGTCCAAAGCCACACTGTTGCACCAGGTAGTATTGAGACAGACACAAGCTTAGTTCTTCTTATGGACAACACTGGAGAAAAAAAACACCACCCAAACATGCTAGAGTGGCACTGAGCATTAGTTAATAAACTATCTCTCACAAGGATTTTTTTTAACTTAGGGTTGATACTGGGCTAAAATGATTACATGGCTGCTTGGAATTTGGACCGTGGGCAAAGTGACCTCTCGCATGTAAATATATCCCCCCTTTAACATAACCCACCCTGTGGAAGGAGTGTTGGGTTGCGCATGAAGAGAGGTATGGGAGACTGCATGTTTTTAACATGTTAATGAAATTTGCCTCTGTGGAACTTGATCAAAACAGTGAGTTGAGAAAAATATCTGATCTGAATTTTGCTGCCGTGAAACCATAATATCAATAGTTACTGTACGTGTATACCTTTGTGTTATTATTTTTAGGCCCTTAAAAATAATAACAAGTTTCCATTACGGTTTTGAAGTTTGTTTGCCATAAATATAGGTAACTCATTTCAACACTTTGCAAAGACACAAAACCGTGTTCCTAAAATTTTATATAAAATTACGGATGAAGGATTTTTCAGAGCTGCGAATGGAAAGGTCGTCTTGTCCTGAGAGTGAATCCAATTAAGTTCTGTGCTGAGGCCAAGAGAACTGATTGGCATGTAGATTAAAGCCAAACCCAAGTCTTCTCTAAGCATTTACTGACAGTCATGAACTTTGACAGTTTCAGGCAATGAATTTTCCAAGTTGTGTTGGAGGGCTTTCTATAAGTTGTGACAAATGAAAAAGGAAAAAAATCATAGCAGATGAAGAACGGGAGATTCATGGACTCACATTGAGTGTCTTTTCTGACATCGTAATTTCCAAAGCAACAACAACAACAAAAAGCAACAAAAAATCCCATTCCTCATCATAAATCAATAAAAAAACCCCATGTTTCCATAACATTTTTATTATTCTGATAACAACAGCTTGACATTTTTGCATTGGCTCAGTTAAGTTTTTCCTATCTATTGCCTGCCAGAATAAAAAAAGTTCCTTAATTTTCAGCCATCTCCTGGAAAGTGTTTCTTTCTGATTATTAATGAATGTGCACACAGGATCATTTCACGTTGTTAATTCCGAATTTTGCTAGACAAAGCAGATTAATGATACAGTTCATGTACAGAAATGGCAGGTTATGACAGTAATAATAATAAAAGGTTATTCTCCCTTTCTTTAAGATGAAGTTATTGATTGTGAAAGGTACGAGAGTGACAAACATGATGCGTGAGACTTTATAAAAGGTATTGACTGGATTCAGCACAGGCAACAATCCATGCAAATTCTCGCCAAAAAAGCCTGCTGCTGACCTGCTGGAGAGGACAAATCTCTTCAGTGGGGCTCTGCATGACTCGCCAGTAGTGCTCTGTCCTTTGCATCTTGGACAAATCCAACCATGGCATTTTAGGTCACATGTTATTTGTGATTATTTACATGTAATGTCCTGGCAAGTTTATTTTAGTGACTTAAATATATTTTTTCTTAGAACTGGAAAATGGCCTTCAGCCTAATGTGTCTGACTATGCAGGTTTATCGTTAATCTCACATGCCTGCTATTTTCACATACTCCAAATACTTCTGTAAGGAAACAAAAAATTGGATGTATTTCATAGTGATTGCCATCTGTTTAAATAAGGTTTTGTTTAAATCTGATTAGGTTTACTTCTTTTATATGTGCAAGCTAGAGATGGGGCCACTCTTCCTCCTGTTCAATAACACTATAACCCACCAAATAATAAGAAAAAAAAGTTAATTTTAATCCAAAACATTTTCATTGCATGGTGGCATGAATGTTTGTACCAGTACAAGAGAAAGATGGGACTGCTTTTTCCAGTCCTGGTGCTGGCTTAAATTGATCAAATGATTGCCCTAGGCGCTAGCGAGTCCACACACAAGAAAAACATTAAAATGTTGAGCTGTGGGGAAAAGAGCTCAGGGGAAGCAGGGGTGGGTCAGAAATTTCCCTACATTAAAGCCAATCCATCATCAAACATAAACCAGAAATAAAGTAAGCTCTGTTAGGCCTTGTGCTTCATAACAAGTTGTCAGAGATAAGGGGTCTTTTAGGTTGAGTTGAAGGGTCCATGGCCATTCTTGCATTATCTAACTGGTTTGTTTACTCCAAGTAACAGTGTTGGCTCCTTTTCATGTATAACTTATATCTCAGATATGTAATGGTGATGGTACTTTCATCCCAACCGCGACTTCAGTATGTTTTCCAAAATAAACCAAGGAAACCATGTTGTTGTGTTTGGGGGGAGTGGGGGGGTTGGTTTGTTTTTTAGCGTTGTAAAATTTAATCGACTGAAAAGCCCATTTTCGATGACTTGGATTTGAAAATCAGTTAATTCAAAACACCAAAGCAAAACTTGGGAGTTCGCATAGCAGGCTGGGATTATCCTGTCTCAAATAAATGGACAAAGGAAGGTGGTCATGGTTTTGCAGATTGTTTTCAGGGGAGCGGTAGGCCTGCGAGGCTCAGACTTGAGCCAGAGGTGATTGGGGTCAAAGTTCTTTCTTGCAAACCATGAGAGTTTTGGGAAGGGAGCCTGGAAAATTAATAACCAGAATATGGCCCTTATCTCAAATCTTTGAGACTTGCAATATCTCCTTCAGTAAATGGGAAAGAACAATATTATGCTAAGCTTTTGAGGCCAGACAAAAGCCATACACCATATGTAAGACATTAGTTGTGTGTGCCTGTGTAGTCACACGCAAACTATTCTGTGCACTGGTTGTGCAAGGTACCATACTACATTTATCTTTATGCCACTTCAGCCTGCCCAGCCACCAGCTCAGTGACTTTTGAGTGAATTCAGACAAATCTCTCCACTTCCCAGTGTTCACTCTCACAACAGAGAAATCAGAAGCAAACCTATGCTTTTCCCAGTGCAGTGAAAATTGGGCATTATGTGTAAGCTGGCAGAGTGACAATGGTTGCAGTACCGGGGACATGTTCTTCTCCTGCCAGCTCTTCTACAGGGACAAGAAAATTTGGCAGAAGTTAACTGACACATCTGTTTGCTAGGTAAACATGAGTTGCAGCTTCAATACAATAAACCTGTGGGTTAGTGCAAAATGCTGTCACATTTTAAGTGTTTGTTCTGCCTGTCTGATTAAGAAAGTGTCTCTTTTAGCAATGCTGCAAGGCGAGGGAAGTCCAAACTGGCCAGATGTTCTTACCTCAGATGTTAATTTAATGACTTAATCTGGGGCTATTCAAGGCCCCTCTGGTTACATAGGAAATGCACAGACACACTCTTACATAGCCTGAGTGGTTTAGGAAGATGGTCCCTGCCAATCCAATTGATTTTCCACTGTGAGAGATTAAGTGGCATTTCAGTCAGGTGGGATGAAGAGATCTAACACATAGCTGCCACTTGAGAGATGTACCTGTCTTTCATCCCCTGTTTCCAGGGGGGTGCAGCCCAGCCTCTTCCTAACTCGTGAGCCAGTTCAGTTCAGTGAACCAGCTGAAAAGCAAGTAGTCCAACATAGGAGAGTAAGTCATGTAGAAAGACATATGAATTTAATATTTGGACTCTAATATGAAGCACAAGACAGTGATGTAACATAAGCATTTCTATCTCTCCTCCATTTCCCACAGGCTTTATTCTACCTTTTTCAGGAAGGTAACTGCTAAGACACACATAGGGGTTTTTGTGTCTGAGTTACGTTTGCTTGAGTAAAAGTTACAGTCCATATGCAGCAGGAGGTTGATTCTCTTGGCTGGCTTACACATTTACAACTATTTTTGATGCACTGCTGGGTATTTTGTGAGTCTGGTGAATCTGGATATGGAAAACTATTTTTTTTTTAACAAATTCATTTCTTTGCGTGAACTGCCCTACTTTTGTCATCGTGGTTCGCCAAATGATTTGGTGCCAACTTCAGCGCAGCATGTCTTGTCAGGTGGCATGCTTTTCCTTGTATCAGAGATGTGTTCTTCCTCCAGTGTAATGTCTACCTGTGCTAGCGTGGGCCATTTTCCACAAAAGGACAAGGAAAGGCAGAACAGAAGAAACCAGTTTCTCTTTTATAGTTGGACTCAATCTTAAAGGTCTTTTCCAACCTAAATGATTCTGATTCTATGATTCTATTCTTGAATAAATGAGTAAGGTTTCCTTCAGCTGCCACCTTTTCCCCTTTTTTCATATCTTCTACTCTCTCCTTTGTGTCCTGCTTTCATAAGGATTATTTTGCAGATGGAGAGAACCAAGTATAGATCCTGCACTGTTAACCTCAGCCCTGTAAACATCTGTCAGCTATTCCCTCCCCTACTTTCCTCTAGTAAAAAAAATCTTTTTTTTTTTAACATGTGGATGCCTTTAATTTTCCTTCTTTGTACTGAAGACATACTTTCAAGAGTTTTCTGCAGTTCTGAGGTTTAGAAACTTTTTAAAAGTGAAAGGTGATAGTAAGCATATGCCTTCAGAAAGGGAAAAGGAGAAATCAGTCCTCCAGCTCCACACATCCCTTTAATGCTGTTAAGCTCATGATAAGCAGTGATATTAAGTATAGTTTAAAATAACACCAAAATTTGGTGCCATAGACTTGAAATTAGGGTTTGGGAGATCTTCCCTGTCTCTGCTCTTTCACCCTTTCTGACTGTAAGCGGTATTTGAATATTTTTTAAAAATGTAGATCACATGCTGTGATTAGATGCTGAACTCTTCTCTTTTGGCCTCTTCAAGTGCTTTCACAAAGTGATTTCACACAAACCAATAAACAGTTGACAGGGATAACCTAAGAGTGCCTTTAGAGAAATATATCCACATAAAAGCCTTGCTAACCTTATATGCTATCCTGTTGGTATTTCCATTACAATTTATTTGCTACTGGAGGCTCAGGCCTAAGCAAGCAATACTGCAGTCTTGCCTCTTGTAATTATCAGTTGTAAATGAATACAGAATTTTGATGTATGGCAACATTTTTTCAGAACTGAAGTTAGCAAAAATTATTATTTTATTCTATTTTATTGTATTCCTGGAATTGGCAAGGAGACAGATTTTTCTCCATTCCTGCATTGAAGCAAGAGACTTCTTTTTTTAAACAGTTCTGCTGTAGAAATATATAATTATGTGTGGGTAGACTTGGCGTGGATCTCTTCCCCTTTAGGGATTTGAAGAAAACAAGCCTTTTCAAATACCCTTAATAACATACAGGTAAATAATGAGTTCAGACCAAATAACTGCTAAATATGAGAAAACCAGCATAATTCTACTCCTACTGCTAGCCAGAAAAAGATCAGTGATTACCCATATCCTGCCAGTGATATTTTACACAGACCTCTCTACTGTTTTTAAGTGGGAGATCAGTGCCTAGGCTGATGGCAGGATGTGGACCTTATAAAGTATTTCCTGCTGAAAAGAGCACTTTGGATTATTAGATAGGCTAAAATGTCATTTAATGAGCTGGATTATGAAAGATGGACTCCTACACACTCAGGAGTAAGTGTAAACTGACAGAAGAGTTTCCTGATCTTGCAAAAAATTCTTTATCAGGCATATCCCTGGGTCAGTAAGAAATCTCACTAAATTCCAGTGAGATCTTTATACAGACAGAGTTTGTGGCAACAGGGGCTGAAAAGGACAGTACCTCAATACCCAAGCCTGTGAATGCGGTTTAGCTGTTTATATATCAGTATGTATGAAAGCAGCCAGGATTTCTCCATAGCAAATGTAAAGTAGAACAGAATGGGCTTATGTGGAGATTGTTCCTCTTTTGGAATTAGCACCTGGGACATCAGACCTCTGGAGGGGATGGCAACCACTAACCACATTGGTTTACTTTTTTTGTGGGGATCCCAACTGGGTTTCAAAGTGTTTGTATGTGTGTGATGCAGAAGGATGCTAATAGCTGTGAGTGGGAAGGAGGGACGGGTGGGAAATGGGGAGGCTAAGGCTGACCTGCAGTCTGTGCTGAGTAAAAGGAAGGCACTAGAAGACACATGCATCTGCCATCTAGAGAAAACCGAGATAGGAAATTTGGGCAGAGATGCTGCTACACAGTTCTTCTGGAGCAAAGAAGCAAGATTATGCAAAGCATTATTTGCATCTTAACATCAGTTTCTTAAGTTAATGGTAACAAACCTGTACAGTCCTGAGTAATCTAATGGGAAAAAGTGCCAGAATTATGCATGGGGTGCACTGTTAGCCCAGTTGTCCTGTAAGAAAGCATGAAGGGGTTTGAGCTACTTACTCTGCGCTGGGGACAGAGCCTAAAAAAGGTAAGTGCTGCTCTGGTCCTCAGTTCTCACTGCAAAGGCCTGTCCGACCAAGCAAGGGTTTTTTTTAACCTAAAACTTCAACTGACAGCAGGTAGATGCATATCTTCAGCCAACAGGCCTCATAGTCTTTGGCATGTATTTTAGCTGGGTCCTCCAACTGCTAAACTTCCCTCTAATGTTTTTTTAAATTGAGCTGCAGCCAGTTCAACTTACTACTTTTCTCAGTCTGTCAGGTACCTGGCCCCATTGTCTCTGCTCGACCGTATCAGGCGAGGGAGTGCAGCAGTCATCTGCGCCATGAGAGCTGATCTTCCTGCCAATACCAAATACATGCGCTGAATGTGGCGTAGTATGACGTGGCAATACTAGAAGAGGTAAAATGGATTTAGAGGCACTATGGATTGGATCACGCAGGATAACAAATATTATGGCAGCTTAGGGCTGCCTTTAGGGGAACCTAGAGCAACCTACATTTGGGATTTTTGTTTGATTGGCTGGTTTTTTCCCTTGGATTACCTAAATGGAAACTGTGCACAAGTGTGCAGTATCTTTGTAGCTCTTAGCATACTGCATAGGTCTTACTATAACACTGCATGTGCACAGATGCATGGGCAATATGTCCAATGTGTCTAGGTTGTGTCACGTTTACTGTGTGTGTGGACACAGAGGCTGTGCATGTGCACTAGGGCTGCTCTGCATGTGCTGTTGTAAGGATGTGTTTGGCCTTATTGGACAATTTAGACAAAAGCTCAGAGTGCTTGATTTCTGCTTAGCTAAAATTCCTGTCTAGAAGCACAGACTATGTCTAAGAAAGTCTACACTCACAAGGAAAACCTGCCTCTGAGATCACTTGGAGAGACAAGAGCACAGACACAGCAAAGGTTGCTCCCAGAGAGCTGGAAGTATTCTTCTTGCATCTTCTGATGTTCACTGTAGGCAAAAGATAACTTACAGGCAGGTGGGTCTGTCTGTCTGCCGTAGTGCCTGTGCCATAAACAAACTGATTGGACTTGAGGAGTACTGAGATACCAGCGCACTCTTTTAAATTGTCCTATCATCTCTACTTTGGAGGAGAGCAACTATTAAGCTGCTATGCTTCCTTGTGCTTTGGTACATCTTTCTAATTAAAAGACAGTGAATAGTCCTGTAGTTCAAGAGGATCTTGGAAAGTAAGTGGCAGCCTCTGTCTGCTCTTGGCTGTATAGTCGCTCTCTGCTGGTGGAGGGAGAAAAAAGTCAATCTTTAATACTTATTTTAAACTGGAAAATATGTGAGTTAGTATGGTTTTCTTTCCATATCTTAATTTCACCTTTATAGCTTCCCAAATGGAACCGTATAAATATTTTAAGAAGCAATAGCAACTCTCTGCCCTACAAATTCCCAGTAATATGCTTCAGTTCAGAAGACGGCACAAACTCTATCTTTAATGTTTTAAAACTTGCCCGTTTACCACCTTGTAAGTCTTTCCTAATTGCTACTTTCTATTGTAGCAGTAATGATTGCAACTTAGGTCTGTTTTTTTTTTTTTTTCTGTAGTATGTGTTTAGATACACTATAGACTGTCTCTTTCAAACTTGCAGGAGCACCGTGAATCTTATTGACAAATCTTGCAATGCTGCTACCTAATAAAGTACCTGGGAAAGGTGGAGAGGAAAAAAGGGAGGTGAATGAATTTACTGCTATATAAATCCTCTATAGTCAGTGATCTCAGGTAATGTATAACAAGCTGTCCTTTCCTAGACTGTAAGTCTTTGAGGTCAGAATGTTGAAAAGCATTCCAGAAACTGTGTCTGGAGTGAAAGTTGTCCTTTTGTGTTTTGCTAACTGGAATAAAGAAGCCTCAATTGTCTCTTCTGATTTATTTACTTATTTGCATATATCATCTATATCGCCAAACCGTTCTTCTTTCATCCCTGTAATAGCAGGCCTAAGTAGTTTGCTTGACCTTTAATGGAGGTTTGTGGGAGGGAAAGATGCCAGAGCTTCTGCCCCGCTGTTCATAGCTGCAGCTTTATCTCATCTTGTGGCTCAGAAGGCTGCTCAGCTTTCGTCAGAGAGTCAGAAGTGAGGCCCCGCAGGGGCATGCTATCTCTGGGCTAGTGAAGGGATGAAAAAGGAAAAAAAATTTATCTTAATGATGGGCTATTCTTCAGCTTCTCAGCTACCAGCATAATCTGCCTGGACTGGGAAAACATTTCCTGAACTTTTAACTAAAAAGAAACCTTCCCTCTGTCTGTCTGCCTGTCTCTGTCTCCCTCTGTTTTTTCTTCCCCTCTAAGTCATGAAAAATAGAAGTTAGAATACCCTGGCATAGGATGCGCTATCTAATAAGCGATCTGGTTTTCAGTCATAGGCGTTATTCAGCAATGAAAGAATAAAAGATAAGTGCCAATGTCATCTAAGCAGCAAGCTGTGTGTTGCTTTGACTGCAGGGAAAACCTAATATACTGTTTAGGTGTGATAGTGTACGCTCATTTGTTCATTTTCCTGTGGCTAAAGCACAGACAGTGCAGCAGGAACAGTGTACCGCTCCTGTTAAGCCAAAAAGCACCAGTGTGCATGTCTGTGATCTCATGCCAAGCTGGTACCTTCAGTTCTCTGGGGTTTCAGCAGGAAGTCCAGAATGTGCAGCTAGCTTTGAAGGATCAGTGAGTGTTACAGCTACCCCTGTGTCATGATCATATCGTTATTACCCTGAAGTGTTTTAGAACACCGAAAAGTAAGTTTCAACGTGCCTACCATTGCCAGTTGTCTGTGGGTCAGCTTTGCCAACCCACGCTCAAGCTGAGCAGTGCCTCGCTCCAGCTCTAGGGTGTCATTTGAATGACGACATCAGGGTGGGTTGACCTTTTACTCTCTGTTCATAGACTTCTGTCTGGATTTTTGCATTTAAGGGTCCACACATTTTATTTCAAGTTCTAATTAACAGCTTCTATCTTGCTGTTAATCTTGGGGGAATTCCCACTGCTCTCTGCTGTGGTACTAGTTCTTCCATATGCTGGTGCTGATCCAGAGGAATAAAGCATTCAGCAGCAACTACAATCCCACACATTTGTTTTTCCTCTTATGTGTTCTCAGTTGTTTTCCTTCTCCTGATATGAACAATTTTGTTACTCTGGCAGCTTAGCAAAAGCAAAAAAAGTCTTCTACTCTTTCACCCCGTTTCATGTCCACTTTCCCCCTGGTTCTTCATGTGTACAGGATTGCCCTTGTCCTAGCGACAGCAGTGTTTCTTCTCTGCTGGTGCCTGACATTACTACCATTGCTTTGATGTGTGCACTGAATCAAATGGTAGTAATACCAGCATGCAAATTGACGCTTTCATGACCACTGATTATTAGTCAGATAATGCTAACAGTTAGCTTTGGGAGTCTCTTACACCTACATAACATTGACTTCTTATTCCATGCTATGTAATTCAGGCATGGCTCAAACTGATACATGTTGAAGGAGAGATGGGCTCTGTGTTTCTGAAACCCAGTTTACAACAGATGTGAAACATGAAAAACTGCTGGTTAGGTATGGAGAGTTTGGGTTCGATGTCTAGGGCAAAGTAACGTAGCAATTCCAGGCAATTATATTTGACATAAGGCAAAACTAATTCCCTGAGTAGAGATACTAGCATACCTTACCGTGTAGGCTAACTGACCCTGCTACTTGCTTATGTGGCCTGATACTACATGCTGAAAATGAGAGGCCAAAGCTTGACCATACTTGCTAAAAAGCATGGTGGTGACTCCCGTGTCTTACTGCAGTGTGCCTGTTCACAAGATTAGTCAATACAGCTGATTGATTGCAACTTTTGCATGTTTGGGGCCCATGTGAGGGGTTTCAATTCACATAACGTAAACAAGACTGCTATTAGATTAACTCTCTGTTCAGCATGGGTAAGATGGGAGAGATCTTCAGTATTTAATGAGAAAGTCCTGTTCGTGTGACCCCTATTTCCTTTCCTTCCAAAGGTCTGTGGGAGTATTTATGTCAAAGAGAACTTCCAGGATTAAGCCAAAATTCACAAGGAACATTATCCTCCCAAGTCATTATCAAATTAGGCTCTGTAAAGCACCTCTCAGAATTACTTAGCATGTCTTCTTTGGAGACAAAATGTCCTCTGATCCAGCAATTCACATGTTTCGTCACTTCAAACTGGTCAAGTATCCGTAACCTTTTATCATCTCGTGTGAATACAAAGAGCTCTGCCTGAGATAAATTTGGTACTAGGCCATAAAAGCCCCACAGTATTTGCGTATAGAAGACATTTATACATTTCTGAAGTGTTTTGGCAAAAACCCCACAGCAAGGACAGATGGACTAGAGCAATAAGCAGGAAATGTATCATTGAAATTACGGAATAGGCTGTTCTCCTACTGCCCACGTCAAGGGCAGAGGGGCATGTCTGGGACTAAACTGAGAGGCAAAGTCACAGTTCCCACCGAACAAGGGCAACCAAGTCTGGTTAGGGGAGTTGCCGTTGGTCAGTTTGTGTGTTTTGAACAAACTCTGGATTTGTAGGGAAATTATTGAGGAAGTAAGATTCATAGATTCTGAGAAAATAAAACGTTTGTCCCTTCCTTATCCTAACAGACCCCAACACTCCTTCCCTGTACACATACCCTCTGTTCTTACACCTACTTGACCATGGGAAAACTAAGCAACTAGTGGTGGCAAAAAGGCAGAACAGCCTTTATGGGGGGAACTAGCAGAGACAGCACCAGGGCACACATGGTGATGTCTCTAGATCTGCCTGGCTCCATGGGAGTTGCTTGACTACCAGTTTCTCACTCTGCATGATTGTCAAGAGAGTCTTCTTGTGAGAAATAAACACTGAAAAGTTGGCTTCTTGCTACAAATGAAGAAATGCTGCCTTTCTTCCCTTTCAGGAAGTTGCAAGTGCTTTAGGACTGTGATGTAGCGTTGGCTGGCTGCATGGAGAACGTGCTCCTGCCTGTAGGACCATGCACCCATGCATTAAACAGGCAAAGTTTCAGTTGCATGGATTCCCCTTAGTGTTAACACATCGGTATTAAATTGGGGTTAGATAGGGAAAGTGAGGATCTTGTGCAGCTGCAATGCCTGGACTTGGGAGCTGCTGAGGCACCTCTGTCCTGCAGGGATGCTGGCTCTTACCCGGCGAGGCGTGGTATTCCCTGCTCACACACAGCTGTAGGCACTCTTTGCCCCCTCGTCTAGGAGCAGCTCTCTGTATCTCAGGATTTTGCCTATCACTTTGCTAGTCCAGCATACGTCCCAGGACTCCAAGAGTGGTTCTGGCAAAAGAATATTCACCATGTAATTATCTTTGTCCCTCCTCCAGTTTCCTCCCTCTGCAGTCCCTCTGGCAGGAGGTCCTGGCTCATATGGGAAATTCAAAGAGCTTTGCAGTTGTCACCATCTTTGCTTTCCATGTTTGAACAGGCCCTGGCATAAAGGGAGGCCGGCACAGCCACTGCACAGCACCAAAGCCATCAGTCCCAGCAAGCAGCAATAGCAATTTCCCCCTTAACCTCTCACCTCCAAGCTGCTGCCCTATGAAACATTTTCCCATCCTGCTCCCTGCAGATACTTCACTTCTTCCACTTAAAAAAGCTGAAAAAAATGGTTAGGTGGTACATTTCCAGCATGAAAAATCTCACTGGTTAGGACTTCCAATCACCTACCTGGTTCCCACTAGGAAACAGAAGACCACTTTAATAACAGCAAAAGATAGTGGCTGATTTCTGTGTACCAGGACATACAGCACAGCAAAAAATGTATTTTAATCTCTAATTACAAGGTAATCTTTGCTGGTAAACTACATCGCTTTATACTAACTGAATATAAGGCTTATTGGTATTAAAATCTCATCAACACATATGGCAGGAATCCTATTTTTGAGGCTTGCCGATAGACTCACTGAAGGGTGAAACCAAAATTTGCAAAATTCATTCCCCACTCTATTGCTTATGTAAAGAATGGCCTCTAATGGATCAATTATACTTTCTTTTCAGTTTATGCATCACACACACTTACAGCACTATTAGGTTAAATTTTTCATAAAGCACTGTACTAGCAAACCATTTTTTTAATATTTGTGTCCATGATATCTATATGTATTTCTTTGTACATACCCACATTTAACATGTTTTCTTATATTTAACGTAAGCTTTTTCTGTGTCATTACTTTAAGGGTAAACTCAAGTATTTGAATATTTCTTAGCACTAGGCACAAAAACCTGATTAAGAACAATCTGCTTAAAGCACACATTTCTCTGGAGATCAACTGATTTGGTTTGGGCCTTTAGCTACATGGGAAAGAATATGGGCTAAATCCTCTAGGCTCCAGTCCTGCAGGCATTTTTACACAAGTATAATTGCTTGCAGGGCAAAGATTTGTTAGGCTTAAAAGCCATAAAAACATTCACTTCAGTAATTCTATGATCAACACTAGCCAAAGAGAAATTAAAAATAATCTATAAAATGATGACACTTACCTAAAGATCAAGAGCTAAATAAACAACTTGTTGGGTGACATCTCTCAGATTAATGATTTGTAATAAAAGGAAAAAAGATGTTAGAAGCTTACAGTCCCTGGATTCTTTCCACATAATTTTTCTTTTATACATGCTAAGTGGAGGCAGATTCACTGGTTTAATATCTGCTAGTGACATTGTGTTTAAATTAATACTAACTATGTAACTTAGAGCAAAATGCCTCTTCTGTCAGACAAACATATCTTGAGATGACATCAAATCCGGATGGTCTCTGGTGGAAATCTTGTAATATGCTGGGTTTGCTTTCTCTCAGCACATCAGTTATAGCTAAGTGTTCCTGATTTGCAGGCAAATGTTATTACATGTTGGATTACTGGGCTTGGACTAACTGTTTACTTCCCTCAAGATACTTGCTGTCACCTATTTTTTTATAGTGAGTGGCACGTGCTGTAGCAATGGGTAGTGTCGACTGTGAAATACAAAGGACATCTTCCCTATTACTGCATTAAGTTTCTGGCTTACCATCTATTTTTATTGCCAAAAGATATGTTTCCAGGCTAATTCTAATTTAAATTTTTTATTTCTGGGAAGTAAAAGTTGAAAGAAGATTATTTTTCCTTATTAAGAATAATCATTTACCTTTTAAATTTTTGTTTTAGGGTCACAATATTTTCAAGACATTGTTTTACAAAAATATAAAATCAACCATTGCATAAAGATACCAGTTCTGATCATAACTCTGAGCATTTAACTTCTGTTGACGCTAGCATGGTTTTCTCCCGCCTATCTGAAAATATTTCTAGCTAAAGGAAAGGCCACCCTCAAAAGCAGTGCTTTGAGCAATACATTGCTTCCATATTTCTAGGGAAAAGTGCACAAGACCTTCTGGAAATGTTACCATTTATTATACATACAGCAAGGAAGAGTTAATCAACAATATTGCATCTTATTGTATCATGTAGCATTTTACACCACTGGGACCATATTCCTACCGACTGCAAACTGGCATCATTCCACTGATTATAGAGAGTTACAGCAGCTGAAGTTTTGGCAGTATTTTCCAATTGTACATTGTATTACAAGTGGCACATTATTTCAGTGCTGAAGTTTTATCATATCTGAGGAATCCCTTTGTACCTGAAGCAGATGGAACATTCTTCATGATGTGGAAATAAACAAGAACCATGAAGTGCTTACCGCAAATCACTGTAAATAGTTACCTCAGGTTTATTTTCTTCCCAACTCTGCTGGTTGCTAGAAGATACGACACATTATGTGTGCAAGAACAGACAGTGTGTCGCCGTTGCACCGAGGACGTGATTAATAAAGAAGCCTATTTTTAACAGCAAAACAATGTGCTATATTTAGAAGTAAGCAGGGCTATACAGATTTAGCCATATTAAAATGCTGCAGATGATCTTGAGATGACCATAGAGCTCATTTTTTGTTATTTTGAGCATAGTTATTCTGGCAATTTAGGTTCATGAGAAAGTCACCAAAAGGAAAACAGCATATGTCACCTAATTCCCCTTATTCCTTATGTTGCTAGCTAATTATAAACATTTAAGAATGAACATAAAAGAAATTCAAATAACATTGAATTAATTAATTTGAATGTGATTTTTAGATGTCCTGCTTGATAGTTCTCCAGGATTTACTGATGTTGATTTTGTGGTTTAGATATTCTTTCATAATTAATTTATACTAAGATTGGCTTCGCCCCCTGCCCCCCGGGCTTTTGACCATGATCATGTCTCAGCCCAAAGAAAATGAATGATGCCTTCTTTTGGGATACATTCTAGAAAAACTAACCACATCTAGTGTGAGTAAAAAATACCTGATAAAAAATGGCAAGCAATGAACTGGATGGTAAGGTGTCCATTCGCTGTTGTGTGTCTTGCATGCTTTTCGGTGTTACCTTCATAAGGGATGAAAGCATTGCATAAGCAACCATTCTTCATGCTCATCTCCTGGAACTCCAGGATGATCAAAGCACAGTCATTTTGGTATTTTCTGTTAATATCCAGCCTGAATCCAAGATCCTGCAATGCATACGCCATAGATGCAGCCTTCGCAATTGGTGAGCTTTGTCTGCATGGACTTCATTGCAGGATTGTAGGCCTGAAGTTCATCAGTCACTCCTAAGTAGCCTGGCCAAACCCTAACCCCAGACTGCTGAGCACGTGCAATCATGCAAGGAGGTTCACTGAAATCCAATAGCACTGTGTGTGGACATCAACAGAGCAATGCTGTCTCTGTGTGTTGACTGGCGGTATTGAGGCCTTAATTTGTTAGTCTGTGTAGATGGCATTTCATACAAACTTTAATGTCTCATTTCGGTTATATATCATTGTAAAGGAATAATCAAATAGCATGGTAAATGTTCTTTGCAAATAATGTGCAGTTCCTTGGCATTTAGTTTCTTTGGCTTTACAGACTTGAAAATCTAATATATTGAAGTGGAAACCATATGTCTAAAAATTAGTCACAGCAAACCTGTATAAAACCTTCCCTTTGGAATATTGTGATTATAGTTGAGGAAAGGAAGAAAACAAATAAATGGAGCTTGGAGAAAAGTGTTAAAACATAGTAAGGCCTTAAGAATTTGGTTTTGTTGTTATCGTTGTTGCTGTTATATTGTAAATTCACAAAAGAGACTATATGGCATTGAAATAGTGTACTGAACAAAGATGGAAAGTTTGCAAGACTTCACAGAAAGTTTAAAGTTACTTAGTCTTTAATATGATTTGAAAAACTTTTATAGATTTGTTGTTAATGGTAGTGGTATTAGGATTTTTTTTAATAGTCATTTTCTGAACTACTTTAAATAACTATGAATCACAATGGATTTAGAAATCTGAAGTGTCTTTTTGAGTCAAATGTAACAATTTGTTTTACTTGATAATAGGTATCATGCTTTTGACTTGATTATATGAAGTAAGGCAAGGAGGAATTTCATAGCAATGTAAATTCTCATTTTCTTCTCTGCAATTCTCAGCATTTTTTTGAAGAGGAAAACTATGCCTTTTATTACAGATTTTAATTAAAGTTTTGAATAAAATGATTGAGCATTGTTATAAAGACAGTGGCTTATACAGCAGATAGGAAATGTATGAAGGAAGACATTGGTTATGCAAGCATCCTTTTTATGCACATATACATCTGTAATGTTTCAAAGTTTTAGTTTTAATCCTTTTGTGTAGAACGTACTACATAAATCAACAGGGTTTTTTACATTTCTGATCATAGAATTTCCAAATGGAATTAAATACTCCATTGTTCTTAAAATTAGTGGCAAGTTTAAGACATCCAGTACTGCACTTGCAGAATCGAATCTTTGGTGTGTTAATTTTTCTGTCAAACTAAACACTGCCTTTTCTGTACTCATTAATGCATTCCAACACCTTTTTCCCTAACCTCACATTCCTGCCTGATAATTAGTTGCATACAATGTCTTTTTAAATATACTGGTTGGCACTCTAGACTGTAAAATGATAGCACCCATCCACTGACAGTAAAGTTAAGTTATTTTGGAACATTTTTCGTTGCCGAACAGGAAATGCTATGAAGCCACAGCCATTTAAATGACTTGCTAGGACTTTTTCTACCTAGAATGCATCAGTAGGATAGCCCCTGTAGATGGAACTTCTGAAAAACAGAAATAATAAAAAAAATGCCAGGCTTAAGTCAGTGTCAGATGTTAGCAGTATTTACATGACCTTAGTGAACATGCTTATCTTTTCTGGTTGTGCAAGAATGATGTTTCCAGGACACTGTACATGGTCTGCATTTTGAATATGACATTTGTGATTGGCCTAGAGTTCAAATGGAAGAATTTTATGTATTTCATTTTCTATTTTGACTAGGTAAAATAAACTGGAAACAAGCTACAAACTTAGGCATAGCAGTGATGATACTGAATTTGCAGAAAGGAATACCAGTTCTGGTTATTTAAAATCAGGAATAATTAAGAAATTCATTGGTTATGTCAAGCTAGTTTTTAGACCATCCAAATACAATTAGCTAACAGCAAGTCTCCCCATTAGTGGAAGAAGTACTAACTAACTTTTAAATCTGAGATGTAAATGGGTGTAGAATCAGACTGCACCCTTAATTATTTGATCCCTCCTTTATCTATTATGTGGCACACTTGAATCTGATGATGATCTTATCACTATTTATACAGCATGTGGGGTTTTTTTTAGTGACCTTCCTTCATTCCCGCTTATTTCCCTTTTATATTTGCCTTCCAAACCATTTGAGTCATTTGGAGTTACTGAATGTACTCAGTTGGAGCAGTGTGTACTTGTATTTTCTGAATTCTTTTAGTATTACTTATAAACAGTCTGAAGACAATGGTAATCTTTCCAATCATTCTATTGGGAAATAATGATTAATTTGAGCATAACATGACATTCCAGCATTAATTTGTGTTTTTAATTCACAGAATAAAAAAGGTTGAAAAGATATGGAGGAATGAGTAGGCGTAATTGTAACATTACCTTTTAGTAAGTAGCACCTGTCAGGAATCTTAAAGTAGGAGATGGGGCAGACCACCGAGTTGGTATGAAATGCCTGAGCATAAAACCTGATCTGCACACCAGTCACTGAGGAAAGACTCTCCTCTACCGCCTTCGGTCACCGAGCAGCTCCCAGGAGAGGCTAGCCACTTGTGTATTTCAAGCACCTCGAAGCAAACCCTTACTCGTTAACTATCTCGCGGTCCTTTACAGCCCTGCAGAGCTCGCTCAGGCTCAGTAGGCGCACTTGCATTGCCCACTGGTGTGTCGCAAAGGGGGAAGGACCAGGATTTGATTTGTTGCTATGCTTTATGATTCCAGGGCCATCTATTCATATTCTATCTTCAGTGGCCGTGAGGTTAACACCAGCTGCCAGCCTTAGGTGTGCGCTGCACATTTGTAGAAAGCTTATTTGCTGGAAAAACTCTAAGTGGGAGGGAAATGGCATTGAGATCCCCAGGGGAGCCACTGAGTGCCACCTGCAAGACTCCAGGTATGGATGCAAGGGAAATCCTACCTAAAAAAACTCTTTTGAGAGCACTGAACCTCTGATGTGTACCGTGCTCACACCACAACTGTTCCACAGGTGACACGTGTCCAAGCCTCACCCTCTTTAAAAGGAAGTCACAGCCCGTTACCAGGCTCCTTGCTGTTTCTGCTCTTGGTGTCACTGGTGCTGCTGGTGCTGCTGGTGCTGCTGGTGCTTTTGTCACCATAGTCATTTTTCAAATATGTGCTCAGGGGGACATTACACTCCCCAAAGCCTTCTTGTGACCAAATGACAAATGAGATAGCTTTAGCGCTGGCCAATGTGAGAGGCCTAGTCCTGCACCTATGAGATTGCTACAGAGTTTTTTTTTTACTGACCAATTAACTAAGCATGATTAACAAATCCTTAGGGTTCACTTAGAAGTATTAAACCTGGTCAGTTAATTTGAAGTTTCAGGACAAGGTAGCCGCTTTGCTTGCCTTTGGACGTGCAGACAGCTGGCCAGTTTTCTGGCCCCTGCCGTTCCTGCCTGTGGAGCTACACACCTGTCCTCTTGGTGGAGGCCGAGACGAGGAGGGAGAAAGAAACATCATCTGACACATAAGGATGAACCCACTATTTATAGTTAAGAAAACATTATCTGAAATCATCACCTTTATTTTTGTCGGGCCCGTCTAGGCCCCTTCTGTCCCCCCCGTCACCCAATAGGAGCCGTAGGCTGTAAAATAGGACAAAGGGCCTGGCTCCACCTTGTCTCCTGACCAACCTCGCAGGCTGCAGGTGGTGGTGGGGCTGGAGGCCAGGGACCAGCTGCTGCGGGCGGGCAGAGTCTGAAGGCTGTAGAGGTGGAGGCTGTGCGGTTTACAGAGAGGGGTTTGGTGGCTCCCCCAAGGAGAAAGGCACCACCTAAGTACTGGAAGTAGGGTGAGTACTTGCGCTTTTAGAGTTTTCAGCATGGGGCCATGCTGTTTGTGGGGGCCACTAACAGACGAGAGCTGGAGAAGGCACTTGAGGAGGTGTGCAGCAGTCTTGCCGCCCAATGCTGCTCTGGGACACTCTGTTAAGGCCAATGAAGTGCACTCCCACCCTATTCTATTGGTCACCGCTGACTGATGATGGGTAGAACACAAAGTAGTAATTTGTCCTAATCTGATGTCTTATCTTAAAAACTGGATTTTTAAATGAAGAACGAAAGACAGTAGTCCCATAGTGTAGAAAAGTCAATTAAAATTCAGAAGACCAAAGAGGATAGTATTTACCTCCTTAAACCACAGTCCTGTTGCAATTCATATGAAGTCATATGAGGGAAATGGACTAAATGGTCTTTGTCTTTAGTCCTACAAAACTCTTAACCTTGGGCATCATCTAACAATAGAATGCGTAGAGAGCGATTATTTCTGGCTTTCAGGTCTCTTCTCCCAGAGGACCCATCTTTGTTCTTTTTGGGAAGGAATTTAGTCATCTAAAAAGAAATCCAATAATGACAAGTTGTTTGGAGACTATCCACCAGCTTGTTTAGTTTTCTTGTTAAGACATCAAAGAAAACTTATGTAATTTTTATATAACATTCATGTATGCATACTTCCTTTCTCAGCAAAAGTGGTAACTTTACCTTGCCATGGTTTTATTTGTTTTGTTTTATTTTGATACTATTGTGTTTAAGAGCCTGTTGTTCCAGCTGGGCTTTCTGAATGTCCTCTAGTTACAGTCTATCTTCACATTGATGTGAAAATGTTTCTAATCTTACCACAGGTAGCTTGACTTACGTACAAACATAAATTTTGACATTTGAACGGCTAGTATAATTTTAACGGTAAGATCTGTTTTAGACCTTCCTGGGATGAATGGGATTCTTGCCCTAGACTACAACTGCATTTCAGTTATGTTTCTAAGCTCTTCTAAAGTTCTTAAAATTGAAGTGATACACAAACTCTCCTTTTGTTTGTGTGAATACTTGATCTTAACAGCACTTAAAGTACAGTGTGCTACTTACTCATCTTACTCATTATGCACATTTTCACTTACCTTGGCTAATATAAAGAACTGGGTCCAGCTTGGTTGCCTCTTAATCTAATTTTCTTCTGGTCTTATCCCAGCAGAGTTAATGTATTTGAATAAAAAACAGTTTCCTTTGTAAACATGGAAGAAAAAACAGTAGCTGCTCTTCACAGTATTTGCTGAAGAATATGAATTTCAATCTGTGTATGTTCGTTTTCACTGCTTTACTTTAAGGCCTGGGCTCTTCCCCAAATTCTGTGTCACTATTTTATATTTTTATATTTATATTCTATTTACATATATTGTTCTGAATCTGTCTCAATTGAGACCAATACACCTATGAATAATGAAAATAATATGTCTTGTTTATCACTACACACAGTGTTTTACAAAGTGTAGAGAAGTCTTGGGGCATTTATCATGAAAACCTGAATTAGGACACAACCTAAAAGTGGAAATGCAAACTGCAAGTCAGCATGGCATGATCAGATTATTTAAACATTATGTACCACTACTTTTTATTCAATATTCAATATTAGTATTTGCTGGGTTTGAGAAAATCCTAATGAATTGGGATATGCTGAAAATGCTGCCAGGATTGTATTTCTTGCAGTATTGCTGTACTTCCTGTGCTAACATGTTAGAAATGAGCAAACACTGGGAAATTATGAAAAACATTATCCTCCTTCTAGGCCAAATCCTTCATCAAGTCTGTTCAGCCAGGCAGTAAAAACAATTAAATAAAACACACAAACCCACATCCTTCAGGTTATGGATGCTTGCACAAGCTGATCCAAATCTCTTAAGTGTTTTGAGGTCCACTAGTCCCAAAGAAAAAGCCAAAATACTGTGGACAGTGAATACATTATCAGTTGTTTAAGGGAGAGGTCTGCCACTCATTATCAAGTGTTGCAGCTCCTGGTTGTCTCTGTGAATGTAAGTAATTTCCAGTTCTATTATACCACCACGCATAGCATCATGGAACAATTTGGTAAATTCACGCTGACTGTAATAATGTAAATTGACTTTTTTTCTGTCTGAAATAGAAGGGTCTATATGTGTATCAATGAAATCCTTCTCTTGAATTATGGAAAAAAAATACTCCTAGTGATTAAAGTCTGACAGACCTGTATACCTCTCAAGTGCATATTAGTGGAAAGAGGGGAAAGAAGAACAGAGTTCTTTATTGTTGACAGAGATATAGTAGCTCAAGGCAAAGGTACTTTTTCTGAAAGTCATTTATGATTAACACTCAGTAAGTTGTTCTTAACCTGTAGTGTATTGAGGCAAAATGCCTGTTCTGGAAATGGTGGCCCTGGCTGGCAAATTCTGCTAAACTTGAGGATATACAGGACATAAGATGAAAAATCAATGCGCAACAGAGGGCCAGGTACTCGGCTGGTGTTAGCGTTAATAAAGAGATGTGAATTTTCAACAGCTCACGATCGAGACCATAAAAATTTGTCAGCCTGCATGACTTAATCTAACCCTCTGTGAAGTCAATGGCAGTCTTTCCATAGGCTTTAGTAGGTGTGGCAAAGCTCAGTGCTGAACTTGCAGTGCCTTCCAGAACACTGAAATGTGGAAAAGAGGATAATTTGCTCACTGAATTGCTAGTTTAGTTGCTAGGAAACAGAAGTTCTTAATGAAGGCTACAAAAGCACAGGAAAAAATTAGAGTTTAACTTAGCAACAAGATTGTTGCAAAAAATTTAGAGATTCGGTCTGATTTGGATGAGGTCCTGGGACTACAACCCTTACTTTTGCTGTATCTTCACTGTTGCCATTGCTGGGGACACCTGTAACTCCCATTAGCTTGAGGGGGATTTGTATGTGCTTAGCACTTCTGAGAACTTGGACCCTGATGCTTACGCTCGTCTCGTGTGCCGAATTTGCAGAGTCACAAATCTGGAAAAAAAGAAATTTTGACTATTTTGGTCCTTTTGGGTTCTGGTCAGGCCAGAAATACTGAAAGAGTGGCTTTTCCCGTAATATTTCATCACTTCAACTTTTCTTCCCATTCAGCAGCAGGAAACTCAACAGCATACAGAAACGAAAAGCCATCTTTTAGAACTTACCCTGTCATTCAGCCCTAATTCAGGTGGGTTGTCCTGTCTTTTTGTGGCTCTGAACCCACAGGCCTTGCTTTCAGGAGTGGACTGTTGCTCCCAGGTTGATGCTAAACATACCACCAACATTCATCCAGGAAACTGTATTTATGACCAACTTGTGAGAAACCAAACATACTGCAAAACTGAAGATTTGACCTGAAGATTTTTGAGGTTCAAGTTGTTAGTTCCTGTCTGTATTAGTTCCTCTCCCTGAAAATCCTGATCCTTCATTCTCCTTCCTCTGCCTTGGCCAATCCAGCACAGGGATATTTCTGTAGGTCTAAACAGCACTGGCTACCAAAGAACCTTAATATTTTTAGGCTGTATTCTTTGGAAACACATGCATAGTCACAATGGAACAGGTGGGAGAAGGAAGTATTATTCCTACTTTACTGATGGGAACGAGAGCCCAGAGCATCAATAGTTTCTTCACAGCCACACAAGAAGTTCATGGAACAATTCCAAGAACCCAAACTAATGCTGTAACCATAGGGCCATTCTTGTCTTGGATGAGGGTGTGGGGCCATGCAATGTCTTCAGCATATCTGAAACACCATTATTCAACCACTTCTCTCTATTTTTCTAATAAAAATCTACACACACATGCTATTTCAGAACTGCAGAGACGTGCCCAATAAAAATACCCGGTGGCATGCTAATGAACATTGAGCCCAGTTATCAAAAATTAAAAGCCTACCCTCCATAGAGAGCTTAAAGTACATAATATAACTTTCATTACATATCTTGTAATGCCAAATTTCTTCACAGGAGCCATGGTTCTAATTTACTCTTATATAAAAGTAAACTGCAAGGAAAACCACAAAATTCCATGAACCTCAGCAATGCAGCCCAGGGGGCATTTGGCACATTACCACTTGAAACCTATTTCATTCCCAGCCCCCTGAAATTGCATCAACTCCTGCTCCACTATGAAATACTATCATTTGCAGCCTATGCATCCTGCTGGAACACTATGAGAACCTTATGGATGTGCTGGAAAACTTGTCCCCTTTCCCTGAGACTTACTGGAGTCCCCACAGACTACTGTCATTCTTCAACAGTTGCTACCTCTTGTGCAGAAGAGGTTAAATCTGTTGGTTTCAATTCTAGAGGCCTGGAAAACATTACATTTGAGGTAGCCACATGTCAAATATGTGGAACTTCTATATATCCCTGTAGGAGACTATTCCATTTGCCACTAGACCCTAGCTAGGCAAAATTAGGATGAATATCATTAAAGCTTTTCTGGTTTTATTGGGTTGGGGTTTAGGACAAGAGCCTTGATAAGCAATGTGGTTAGTGTCTTCCTAATGTTAAATCCTTTTGTGGATAGAAATTAAATGAGAGGTCAGCCTGGTTTTGATTAGGTTTTCTTTTAGCGATGAACTGAGCTAACCATAAAAATCAACTATTTTAGTTTAAACAGTGATGTGTTGGGTAACCAATAAATTTTAGAGGAAAAATTCCATAGAGCAAACTACTAACTGTGTAGTAGTTTCAGTGACCTTTGATTGACTGTCTTTTTTTGCAAGTCTTTTAGCCCAAACTTTTAAACTTAGAAAGTGGACATCTAACTGGATCTGAAATGTTCAGGTTTTTAGGTATTGGATGTTCTTTTAATGTTATACATTAGTTTTTTCTGTAGTAGGGAAATACTTAAGTAAGAGAATCTTTTGCACCATTTAAGGTGGTCACTAAACACATCAAAATCTGAGATAAGCGTAGAAAACCATCATTTAAAACACCAGACTTTCTCACTCATTTTGTATGCAGATGTGCAGCATTTCTGTAAACTATGGAAGTCCTCACAACTGTAAACCTACTTATCGCACCCTTGGGCAAGGCTACAATTATGAAAATTTCAGAATAAAGATTTTTTCACTGTTAAAGTGAGCAAGAAAAGCTGTAGGCAGAAATGCGATTCTATTGTTCAATATATTTAATGGTGTTTAAATTTTGTTGAACACTACGGCCAATTTGATTGAACTCAAGTGAAGATTTTTGGCACAGATGTGACAGAACTGATAAAACAAGCAGGGGGATGTGGTTAAGATCAAGCATTCTACTGCCAGCTTTAATATTTATGTAGAGAATGGATGGGATCTGTGAAGTCTGTGATGATGGTGAGAATGCTGTAACAACTCAAGACAGGTTTTAAATTACAGTGGTCTCTGCAAATAACATATTAATGCAAAATTTGCATCTGTAGCTTCAAAAAGACAGCAGAGGCATGAAAGTTATGGTAGGTTTTGGGTAAGAACTACGAAATTAAGTTGAAATAAATCATAGAGATTAAGATTTATTTTGAACATAAATGATGAGAGAGAATTTGGAGAGAAGTACTCCAGGTGGGAGACAAGTTTCCAGGTTGCCTTCTTTTCTCACTTCAAGCTAACTTTAAACTCAGGAGCAAAAGGGAGATGGAGTGAACGTATGAATTCTTGGCCTTCAGCTTTTATAGGAAAAATCATTAGAGAATTCTGGAGCAGCTGGACACTTTGGTCCAGAATTACTGGGGGGTTTTTGGTAACCTTTTTTCCAATCATTTAATTTAAAGCCTAATCTGAAAAGGTTTTATTTTAGGATTTTGAGGGTGTTTTTTAACTAAATCTTTATTAATCTTCCTTTCTGA